>JANTOP010007562.1:0-16248 GCA_027564815.1 Symmerus nobilis
TCCGAATTATTTTACTCAGAAATAAAAATACACTACGTTTGGTTCTCTTCTTTTTGTTTCTATTCTCATTGCTATTATCCATTCAATGGCAAACATAATTATTTGTTATTCTGTGTATTATGAACCGTACAATTGAAGTTCTGAAAGTCCTTACTAAATTTAAATAACTACATAGATATGGAGAGTAGATTTCCGATTCATTTTCCATTTCCTGTTTCAAAATATAAAATTCCAAACTCAATTTTTATGTAGATATGAAGATAAAAATCGTTTCACATCATCCATTTAATGGTTCTTTTATCTAACATCCATCCAAACACCATATACATGTTCAGATATCACCTATCAAAGTAAACCAATTGCACTTTTAAACTAAAGTATGCCAAATGCATCGTTCCCATTTACTCCCAAAGTGTATATTGAAAAATAATATTATAAGAATGGAAAGGTGGCAGAGGTTAATAAAAGGTGTATCCTATTGGGTAGATATTTTTTCATCTCTGATTATAGGTTTAATATAGGTAAAGCATATCGATATATTGGGTATCAATTTCTAAATTAAATAACACGAGTTTTCAATGATATTCAGTTCAATGCGATATTGAAATTGGGTATTGAAAAACTATAGAAAAACGAAACAGAAAATATTTAACATTTTGCGACTATAAAATATCTTATTTTGTAAGGAAATAAAATAGCTAAATTGTGAATTTTTTATTTTTATAGAAAAATTCAAAAGATTTTTAATATTGGCTTTGTTCGATTCATCTATCGACACGTGGAATATCGTAGTTGAAAAGAAAAATATTTCATCAATTTAGTGGAAAAATATAAAAGAAAATAGAAGAAGTTTTTTTTATTTTATTTTTATTTTTGTTCCTAGGAAGTTGTTTAATTTTCGAAATGAAAAAATATGTTTTTCTTCAGCGATAAATTTTTTTTCGAAATTTAAACAAATTAATTCGTTTCGTGATAAAAGAAAAGTTACATTCGATTTGGTTGGATGAAGCTTTTAAATGGAATCTTTGGTTATCGATAAGAGAAAATACATTTTAACATTATCAATTCTTAATGAGCCCTAAGAGAACAAAGATGTTAAATATAATATTACCACCAGTTAATGGTTTTCTCTTTTATTTTTAAATTCGCTGAACGATTCCAAAAATACTTATTATTTTCTTCTCCAATATTACAATTCGTTGCCGGATGTTATTAAAATTCCCAAGATGTCTTATATTTACTAAAATACTAATAAATTCAATAAAAATTGATTATATTTGCATCGAATAAAATTCGGTAAAATATCTATGTTAAACAAAAAATTAAGATATTGAAATTGGAATAAAATTATATCTGCAATTTATCTGACAAATAAGTAAGTATATTTTATATTCATTTATGTATTTAATAATACCATTCAGACATCGATGAGTTTAAAATTTTCAAAACTTTTATTTCAAATAGAGATTTACAAATGAATCAGGAATGAGTAGTTTAACTTAAAAAGTTTTGAATTATTTTCTAGTATTCTAAGTAATGGTTGGTTATTTCATTTCCAACACAAACTGATTTAATATGTACCTCACGGCATGGCATGTTGCGTGTTCAGGTAAATCCCAAATAAATTTTTAAATTTTTCCTTCAATTCTAAAATTGCTTTATTATTCATTTTTTCAATAAAAATTCTTAAAAAATGATGATAATATTATATTTTTCTTCAATCATAATCGAATCGAAATTCAAGATAATTAAATTAAAAATGTATTACCGGAATACATTTCATGAAAAGGCTGTTTAGATAGATGGATTGTAGTTTAAAACTTGACCACTACCTTGACCTTTAATAATAAAATAATTTTTTATGGATGAAATATTTTATTTATAATTTAAAGAATTTTATATGAATCTTAATCAGAGTTGGAAAGCATTTATTATGTAAGGATTGTCTAATCATATATAGGATTTTATATCATCGTGTAATGAGGTTCATAACGGAGTCAATAACAATAGCAATCAATGATTAAAAGAAATTATTGTATGCCAGAGATATGAAATCGTGAATCAACTAAATAAGATATTCAACGATTGCTTAACGATATTCAGGAAAGTGAAACGGGGAATGGGGAGTTTTATTAGACTTCTGGTGGCCCAACGATTTAATATTTGGCAATGCTCTACCCATACTTAATATAAATGAAATTCTTTACCAATTCAACAAATCTAAGTACGTTTTGGTTATCAATTAAGGATGAAAGAACCTGATGGTAAAAATACGGCATTCCCTTGAAATTTCCAGTTTTTTCAACTTCGAATCTTGTTATCTTTTAGTGGCCACAAAAATGTCTAGCAACGAATACCTTGAAAATATGTAATATTAAAATAGGCAAATCAGATTAAAATAAGTACATTTTTTGAAATCCGAAAATAACATTAAATTGTGAAATTTTATGAAAAGTTCTTCAAAATCGGTAAATTTTATGAAAACCAGAGATTTTTAATGAAATCGATATATTTTGTAAGCATCGGAAAATTCCACAAAAATCGATCAATTTCGTAATATTGGGATATTGGAAAATTACAGAAAATGCAGGAATCGAATCAAAATCAAACAATTTGAAGAAAGTCAAAAGAAAATTCGTGGAATTCATTGAATATAATAAATGTCCAGTAGCCTATCATTTTCTGATGTCAATTCACAAATTTTGATGAAATTTTCCGAATTCTAAATTGTTTCCTGTATGTAAAAAACCTGCAGGGTCAAACATCAGAAGATGATGGGGATTAATGAGATAAGGACAAAATTTCATGAGTGGTGGCCTCCAGAATCGCTTATTATCAAAATATAGGCCGTATTATATTATGAATTTCGACATCTCAGTCTATAATTTCATTTCTGGACATCAACGCTTGATTAAATGTTCTTTGGAAATGTACATTTTTCAATGCGAAATTAGATGGCGCCACTCCTAGCTGCCAAACTCAAAAAATTATTATTTCCAAAATTTTTTTCCAAATTAAAATTGCGATAAAATCCCATTACAGATTTTTTGTTCACATCAATTATCTCATTTTGGCGCCAGTAGTGGGATCATCTAGTGTCGCATTGAAAAATGTCATTTGAAAGGAAATTTATCTACTTTTCCAACGACCCGACCCGTTAGTCAAGCTAACCATCTTTGAAATGATCCAACTATCTCACAAGGCAACAATAATTTTTGTGGAACTTCTAATATTTCGTGTATTTGAGTTTTCTATAATTATGTACATATTATTGTACTTAAGCTAAATTTTGGTAGGTTTAACAGTTTCGGTTGGACCTTTAAATATTCTTAGATTATACCGAATATGTTAAGTCCTACATTTACTGAAACCGAAATTTTCTGAACAGTTCCTGCACTTTTTGTAATATATTTTTCAATTGACTACAATTTTTCCGGAACTACCTATACATTCTGAAGATCCTGTTTTAGACCTCTAGGAGAAATTTAGTATTCTGAATATTTACGAATTTTCTGGAGAGCAGAATATTGATGAATAAATAATTTCAAATTTTCTTGAAACCTTATAACATTGGAAGTTCTAATAGTCCTAACATTCGACTATGGAGATTCATATGAGATGTATGTGTTTCTTGTAGTAATTTAAATAAAATTGAATTAACTTCTTATGCTTAATTTGTAGAGTTTCTGGACTCGACTCGACTCGACTCGGATTCGCCGAGTATTTAGTCCATTACTGGGACTCGGGACTCGGTTGTAATACTCGCCGAGTGCGATTCTTTAAAATTTTAAAAGACTCCTAATTCCGAATTTCGGAATTTTGGTTCAAAGTTGGAAATTTACAAAAAATATTATGAGGTTTTTCAAATTTATTTGCTATTTTCCGAATTCGAATATTCAAATTTCTAAAATAATTTAATCTCTTCGAACTAGAACCATTATTTTTATGTAAAATAATTGAGTTCAGATTAGTTTAAAGCAGGGATGCACAGACTTGTTAAGGAGAAGGGCCATATATATCCACTAACTTAGGGGAGGGCCGCAAAAAAATGTGACTGTATAATTTACTGAGTATAATGAGTAATGGGTAATGAGTTTTCATCATTTTGGATGTCGATGACTTCAAATTGTATTTATTCGGAAACAAAATGGCAAAAGGGTTTACTTTTTGAAAATCAGATGAGAATTCTTGAAACTGATATTAAGCTTGTAATTAGGCAAATGGATGTAATTCCCTAAGTTCAGTTGGGTTTGCAGTTAGATTTACTTTGAGCTGTAACAACAACATTCGGCTGTAAAGCTGGGTAACTATTTCATCATTGCCCTAAAGTCGCGTAGTGTATTACGTATTTAAATGATAAGAAGTGTCAACTAGTAAAAAGGACTTTTTATGTCAGGGATATTTCTGTTTTTTCAGTCGTGAAAATGTTAATTTTTTGTAAAAAAATTAGGTTACCATATTCCGTTTCAACGTCTTTAAGCAACTTTTTATACTGTGGGTTCTGCCACCTGATTTTATAAAATTATTTATTCAAATCACCACTATCATGACATAAGTATTCAAATTCAAGTTTTTAAGAGCACAATTTCTAAATATCAAATCATTATTATTATTGCCGCATGCGGCCCGCGGGCCGCGGTTTGTGCATCGCTGGTTTAAACTTACCAATCTTCAGCTAACCGTCTATTTCACTATTAGCTAATATACTCAGGACTTCCATAACAACCTACCTGATTGCCATCTGATTCTTAACCTTACATAATTTGCAAATTCCCTTTCTTTCCCGTATGCCATCTATAGCGATCAATGTTCAAAGGCTCAATTACGACAATACAACAAATGTTACTTGGAGGCGAGTGGATGATGAGGGAGATATTAGTGACTGACTACCACCTCGAATATTCTCGACATTTTTCTACAATTTTCGAATTTTTTCTCGTACCATGTTCCTTCAAACAAACGAGTTGATTTCATAAAAAATTAGTAAATTTTAAAAATAAAAATTATATAACAATTTGAAAAATTTGATGGAAAAAACGGGAAAATTGAAAGGGAAATTGTTACAAGTAATTAGAAAATTCTGTGAAAATCAAGCAATATCTCGAAAACTGGGGAATTTCTAAAAATCGGAAAATTTCTATAGAAATTCTACTTCTATTTCTATTTTTTAGAAAGTCTAAGTTAATTTTGAAATTCAGCTCATACTTATTCACTTGCATCGATATCCAAGATCAGACAAGATGACTCTTTTGATTTATATCTTAATTTTAAAGCCTCTTTCTAATGAAATTTGGGAAACCTTACACAAAATTGAAAGGGTTGAACCAACAACAGAAAAACATTTGTTAAATTTGGAATTTGACTCGACTTGGACTCGATAAGTCTTCAAAAAATTGAACTCGGGACTCGTCGAGTTCTGAAAATTTGAGTCTTCAGAAACCCTATACTAATTTGTTGTTTTTAATATATTCACCGGCCTAATAAAATATATATCAATAAAATACAACAAAATCTCTAACTTCGACCTGAAAGTAATACCGAATAAATTGAATTACTCAATTATATGTGAAGTTTAACGAAATTACCTAATTTATATTCAATTTTTAGGGGATTTTCAATATTTTCGACATTGCTGGTAACTACATATTTTAAAATGTCACTAGGTTACATATTTTAATCCTATTCCTTGCAAAAACCAGCATTCTCCGAATTTCGAAATTTTCATCCTCATTCAACCCTGATTTTTATTAAGTTTTCGGATATTTTGCGACATTTTCATTTTTTTATCAAATTTTCATATTGTGACGCCATCGCCACCATAGATTTTCTTTTGCCAAGCCCATAATGTCGCACAAAATATTTCGGGAATTTATTTCAATTTAATTAATCAATTTTATTTTAAATTATTATTTTATAACCATTTAATAAACCATTTATGCAAAATACTTACAATAATTATTCCTTATATTAACCTAACCTTGCCCATCACTGAATTAATTCCATTTCCAATGTCCGTTAAATATCTCGTTCGATCCCGATACCGTAGTTCTCTTTTTCAATAATTAATCCCAGTTCCTTCGACCACGCACCCTCTTTCTTCCTTTTCCAATCCAAATATCCCTAGCACGTTGGCATTTTTCACATTTAATCCACTCTTTTAATCCACTACTCCATATAATTTATTTGTAACCAACTCGTTGGCGTCCCAAATCTTGATTGATTGTAAAATCCCAACAATCATTCTCTATCCATTCTTTGGCCTATGCTCCACCTCCAAAATCGATTCACGTAGTATTCTTCTTTTTAATAAATTAAATTTGGCGGTAAAATCTAAATATGTGGATATGAGTAGCAAACAATTCAGTGATGGGCTAAAATTCAGTGATGGGGCTTACTACAGTTTCTTATAACTAAAAATTCAATATAAATATTTAAATACTTAACGAACATATTTCGCATAAGACACATTTTTAAAAGATTAATTTACAATATGTCAATAAATTCGCTAGGCTTGCATAAAATTGTCCACTCGAAGTTCACATTTGAAGTTAAAGATGATTTAATGTTAGTTTTTATGTTAGTTTTAATATTAGAACTAAATTATGAACATATATGTTGTTATGTACGTTTAATATTACATTTAAACTAGACTAATTGCATAGAAAAATACTTATTATAATTTCTTCTAAAGATCTTGCGGGCCGGATAGACAACTTTCGCGGGCCGTAGGTGTCCCGCGGGCCGGGGGTTGCCCACCGTTGATATAGAACATTGTGTTTCGGTGTTAATAATTTAATTATAATTGTATAAGGCCCCTTAGTATTGTCTGAAAATGTCCAGAATTTGTAAACATATTTAAGTCGTCAGCATACCCATATTAAGATTGTACCGTCTCCTACTGTTTATATTCGTTATCTACCCGAAACCCGTTCAAATATTGAGATCTTCCAAGGACTTTAATGTTTTAATATGTTCCGTTTAATATGTATGAATTCGATTGATTACGATTATTGTATTATATGAGAAGGTGAACAGCCTTTCTAAACTTTCATACTTTGTAAATATTTCTTTCCTACTACATTGTTATTGTTAAACGACAAAAACACGACATCTCTCCTCACGCAATTTCCTGAAATTATCGTAATGAAATTTTATTTATCAACAAACGAGTATATGCATGCACTATTAGATAATTTGTGTTTATCAAATCTAGGAAATGTCTGTATATGCTAGTAATTACTATGCAATTGATGATCCAGGACTGAAGGGTATTTTTAGGTATCCAGAGAATTTATTTACTTTGATCGACATGTTGATTGCAAATTTCCGAAGACAATCAGTCAGAAAGTGACAATAATTTTTTAATATTTTCCCATAAGGTCACGCAAGAAATTCCTGAAATATTCAATCCAATTCATTGCAACAATGGAATTTAAAATAATATAATAAATGACGGCCAGACAAAAAATTTAACCGCAAAATCCGAATTGCACAGAAAAATCATAATAATAAAATAAATTGCAAAACGCAATTGTTTAGTCATCAAAATAATTGTTTAATTGAATAAGTATTTAATACAAAAAAGTGGTATGAAATTTAAACGCCGCTTAATCGTTCATACGGAGACAGACCAAATAATTATTGATTTGCCGCAAATTAATCTGTAAATCTACAATTTTTATTTATCGTATATAATCAATTAACATTGCGTTAATTTATTGTTACATGACTTTAAAAACCCGTACCTATATTATATTGGATTCTTGCATTTAGTATTTATGTACTCTTGTAGATAATAATAATAAAACATACAATGTAATGGTATCGTATTTATTTGTTACTTTTCGCATATCATTATCGAACATCGTTTTCTTAATGATGATAATTTTTCTCATAAGAGACAACTTCAATGAGTCGGTTATATGTAAAGTCAAAATAAGGTTGTACGGTTGTACCTACTTAAAGTAATCTTTCCTTTTCCTTACATAATTTTTTTTTTCATGTTTGAAGTTCTTTTTAATAACCTCTCAACGATGCTAAATTTCTCAACCGAAATTAATAATACGTAGGTAATTTTCCTTATGTTATCGGTTATATTAGCGAGTCATCATCAATCGATACATCCTCTCCTTATTGTACAGTTTATAACAAAATTATTGAAACAACGTAAGGACACACATGTTGGATAAATTATATTCTTGTCCAATTTCATTGAAAACAAATTAATTTCGGGAATTTCAATACAAAATTTCCGTTATAAATAAGAAAATTAATTAGTAAATTAGACTTTAGAGAAAATCTTAACTATTTTTTGCTAGAAGAAAAATTATACTTTAGTCGAGTATCCCAAACTGAAGGTTCTCAACTCAAAAGTTTATTTCACTAAAATTGGAGAAATTTGATATTATAAAATATGGTAATTAAATATAAATCTGAAAATTACATGAATGCAAAATAATTCCGTCAAATACTGAATTACGTGATGTTAATTTTACATTTTTCATAAAATTTTTACAATTTTTATGAAATTTTGCAATATTCTGAAAATTCTCCGATATTCTCGAAATGTTCAATTTGTCAAGTAATCTCTTGACAAACTTTCGGGTTTTGGTTCGAAATTTTCGAAATTATATTAAATTTTACCATTTTCAACCGAATTTTATACTTTTCAGAATTGAATTTCTAGTTCTAGTTTTGTCATGTAAATGCGTCAAATTTTCGTCGAATGTCCAAATTTTCTATTATCAACTGTAAAAATATGTTTCCTAAGTTTTGAGTATTCCCTAATTCTTATTAAGGATCTGGTCATTGCGATTGTTGCTATTTATGTACATTTCCTACATCCGCAGTGATAAGGTCATTAGGTCATAGATCGCATTCATAAAGTTATGGGATGAGTTTCCTGACTTTTGATATTTATTGGTGATGATTAAGTAATAAATGCTAAATCGAACTTGCGATTCACCCAGGGCCGCGATAAGCTATTCACCCGATATGAATCCCCGGCCTTCTCAACTATGTACTTTTTTCAATACAAATGAATATTATTTTTATGTGGTAATTTTAATTCTCAAATAAAACAGTTTCCTGAACTGAAATTCTAATGAAATTTGAGTTCTGAATATATTCTGTTAATATATTTACGATTTAAGCTATCTCTCTCACTCTGTCACTCATTCTATGAAATCCTTTTTTGGACGCCGAATTTTGTTCATTTTCAATCTGATTTATTTTATTTATATGAAATCCGTTCCTTTGGTATAGAAAATTTAAAAATCAGTTTAGAAACTTTTAGTTTTTAAAAAAAATGCATACGTTTTCAATGCTAATTTGTAGCTAAATTTATTATTGTCCACAAAGTATTTCACTCCTTCGGTTAACATAATTGGAAGCGAAGAACTGAATGATTATTGCTACAAATTGATACAAATTTTAATCGGAATAATTAAATTGTAATTAAATCTCCAATATTCCTACAAAAGCTCATTCATTTATTGCTTAAAGAAAGCTTGTCTATTCTATTCTATTCTACTTCCCATACAAATCATTTACTGCAACGAAACTCAGATTGTTACTCTTCACATAACCTGTTAAGAACTCCACATAAACATACACATTACACAACCTCAGCGAAATCTTTAATTTTTGAATAAAATTTTATACGTTTTCAAGTCTAATTCGAATAATTAAATTTTAATCAAATTTGAAATTTTCGCACAAAACCTCCACAAAAGCTTAAAAGCTCAAATATTGCTTTCAGTTTCTGACATCATTTTATCCATATTGATGACACCTGTTTTCTATCTAAATAATATTGCAACGAAACTGAAAATCTTCCGACTAAAGCTCCGTATAAGCTTGCAAGCTCAGTGAAATCTTTATGTTTATAATAATATTTTATTCATTTTGATTTCTAATTTTTATTCAAATTTTAATCAAAGATTTCAGATTTGATTAGAATTTAATTATTCCGATTAAAATTAGATTTCTGAACATATAAAATTTTATTCACAACCTAAAGCTTCGCTGATCTGAGTTTATGAGGAACTTTTGTCGGATTTTGAATTTGGATGCAGTTGGGTAGAAAATAGTTGTCTCTCCGAATAATGTCCAAACCAATAAGCATTCTTTGAGCTTTCAAGCTTTTATCGAGCTTTTGTTGGGCAATTCAGATTTGATTACAATTTAATTATTCGGATCAAAATTAGATTTCAAAACGTATGCAATTTTTTCCAAAACTTTTGCTGGGATTTTTCGTTTATGCGAAGCTTTTGTCAACTCAATTGAAATTAAAATATTTGAATGGGAATTCTGTCCAATTTTAATTTTGATTACCCGAAATTTATGGAAATATAAAATTGGTAATTTCAATAAGAATGGCACTTTAGAAATATAAATTTTAAGCAAGCGTTTATCAGAGTTTGAGAGTTTCTGTAGACGACTAATAATATCCGTCACAGTCATAACGGCCTTAGAAATATAAAAATATTCAGTACACTGCTAACACTGCAAGGTCATATTATATGCACCATTCCTTCTGGAATATATTTCAATTAACAATTCATCATGTATTATTTCTCTACAACGATTTTTTTAATTTTGTATTCTGATCAGTTCGATCGGATCAATATTGTCGTATATTTTATACCAACTTCCATGCAGCCTGTAGGTAGAATAGCTTCAAGAAATAAATTACAATATTCTTTTTTTGCAGTGTTTTATTGCTGCTTCCATTTCGAATTTTAATTAAATATGTAAAAGACAAATTAGATAACATTGGTTACTACAGACAAACTAATTAAAAATCTATTCGATTCTGTTATATGGAAATTAAGAGGTAATTAATCATTTCACCCCGAGAATTCGAAGATATATCTACACGTACTTGCAACTGCACTTTTTTTTCTTTAGATATTACATTCATCCTTCGATTTAGCTACGGTGCAGTATTTATGTGTTTTCGGTCTGAAGTAGGATAATATCGTTTTACTTTCCGAGTTTTATTATATTCCAGAAAAATATAATTATTATTATATCGATAACCGTAAATCAAGGAAGGGGTTTATCTATAATTCCCTCCGGGAATTTATCACGATATGAATGTTGCCAGTATTTTTACATTATATTATAATTCAAGATTGCATTTTACACATTTTCTAAATTTTCATAAAATCTGTCTTATCGCGACTACGTAATTGGATTGTTGCAAAAAAAAATCTATATAGAATCTCCTCGCAATATATTTATTGGAACAAAAAACCAGTAAAATACCTAGATTATATTTCATTCAATAAGAATTAATTGACCACAATAAATTCTACAGATATTTATCATGTCAATAGATTGGCGCCAAGAACTCCACAACTTGCCATTTACATTGTATCACATGCGATTCTTTCAGATATATGTACCAATTTGATTTGCAAAGTACCTCTGCACTTGATGTTCAAAACAAAGTAAGGGCATCGACAAGAGGTATTTGTGGCGTCTTCCAATTTGACATTTATACGTTTTACACGCGAAAGACAATTTTGATTTGATTTGTATTTTTTTTCTTTAAGCTTTTTTTCTTTACAATGAAATTGTATATCTCCTGTGAATCAATAATTTTAGAATTAAAATAATTATTGGTTTGTAAAATGGATGGGATTGGCTTCAGACTAGAAGTTTTAGATTGTTGATTGAAAATAAAATTTGGCCGTACGTATTTAGAATGTTATACCGTCTACAGAAAGTTTATCTACGAGGACCTAATTAATGTAATGAAACGATCCCGAAAAAATCAATTTATTAATCTGATAATTAGAAAACGATTCTGCGTCATTACATTTTCCAAGTCCGGAAGAAAATCCGTGGAAAATTCAGTTCGTAAAGTAAAGAGAATAATAAGGGAAATTCACTCTTCTTATTTGATTATTTAAATTCTAATTAAATCTAAGTTTTATTACAAAAGCTTAAAGAAAGCTTTAAGGAAATATTTTTTTTAATCCAAACAATTGTTTTGTAAGGAAATTTTAAATTTCCGGAAAAAAATCTGTATTGATGACCTTAAAGCTTGATAAAAGCTTATAATTAAAACTTTATTTTATTTAGTTTGAGATCCATTATTTATCTGATTATTTGAATTTAATTAAAATATGAAGTTTGCCCCAAAAAGCTTTTGAAAAATTTGAAAGCTCAGAGAAAGCTTTAAGTTTTGAATAAAACTTTATTCCAGATTCGATAAATTTCAGAACTTTTTGTAATTAGAAAATGTTGGGCAAAATTACATCATAATATGAAGTCGAGGTAGTCAACTAAAACACTTGGAACGTTGAAAGTTAAATAAAAATTAAGGAAATTTTGGGAAATTTCGAGAAAATCAACAAATCTTCCTTCAAAATACTTTTAAGTCTACAGCATTTACAAATAGATGTTCCCGTCTAATACTTAACTTCCACAAGCTTTAAGATTAGTGTATTACCCTTAAGTGTGCTCGTTTAAAATTTAAATCATAAATTTAATGAATTCTCTTGCTTTCTTATAAATTCAAAATTTAAAATTGACATTCGAGATTCCGAGTCGAACTCAATTAAGCTCAAACGAAATTTAATTTAACTTCAATCAATACTTACGAGAAATTAAGGAACATTACGGAGGGAAATTTTGGGAAAAAGTTTAAATACCGATGTGGAAGTAACGTGAAAGTATATCATTCTCAAAATTATTCTAATCCAACGACAATGTCATGAGAATATTATTTCTTTTTCTACACACCATTTCTTTGCATATAATTTTCGCTGATATTGCGTGTTTTTTATTTATTTATTTTTTATTTTTTTCTGTAATTCCAACAAATATTTTATATAAAATTTGCAAAATGCGTATATTTATGAGAAATACGATCGACAAAGTGGGAATTGCCAATAAAATATTAAATGCAAAACTTTAAGTAATTTAGTAATTTACAACTTAATTAATAACCATTTAATGTATGTCTGTGACTACAAAGGCTGTAAATCATTCATATTTGTTCATGTGGATTGGATAAATGTATGTGATACTCGGTCGTTTAAATTGGAGACCGACTTTATTAACTACACGTGACGAGAGGAAAATATGATTTTAATAATAATATTCTGTCTTCATTTACATAATTGTCTTTTAATCTATCTGTAATTTGAGATATTTTGACCTGTACTATTTAGTCAAGGTGTAAATACGTTGAGAGATCTTAACAAAAAATCTAATAAATTAAGATAAATTTAATTCAAAATAATGTCCTAAAAAGCTTTCCCTCGAATTCGAACTCGAAGTAAAAGATTGAATTATAAGACTTAGAATCCGCATATATCGGTAAAAATTATACAGAGAATAATTGCATTTAAGAACAAGAGTAATGTCATCACCCGTCCTCCTTTGTAGAGAACTCTTACCTCTTTTTCTCTTGTCTGCATCCTACGTGATCACAAAAATGTTTTCAAATAAGTTGAATTTGATTTAGAAAATCATTGCCTCAATAAGCACGTTCATTTCTTAGCATAAACTTACATTGACAACTCTCTCTACGCCAAACTTTTTTTAAGAATACTTGGAAATTTTATAGTTAGGTATTAACTTAAATTAAGGAAAATCTTGTTAATTATTAGAAACAAATGAATCGGTAGTTGGAAAAAGGGACTACTTCTATGATCTAGCAGTACGTTTTTGAAAACGATAGCATTTCGATTTTTTTCGATCTGAAATTGTTTTCTACCAGTCCTTACTCTTCGATTTTTTTTTCGACCAGTTATGGCTCTATTTTCTCTACCAATCGTGACTAAATTTTTCTCGACCATTCCTAATACCGATTTTTTGGCTCTATTACTTTTCCGACCAAACCTAGAACGTTGATTTTTTCTGGACACCTTTCGAATCCTTTTATTTCGATTATTTTTATCAGCCCGGTACCTGAATTCTTTATTTTTTTTTTGCAGTCAGATTTTTTTTGCCCACCTCCATCTCTTTTTTGATTTAGATTTTTAGTCCAATTTTTGAGAATCTGGGTCATGTATTTCCTAACGTGCCTACTAATGTTAAATATGGAGATGTGAGTTTGGAAGCTTTTCAGGATATATTGTATATGGAAATTTTTGGGAAACAGTACACCAGAAATTCGGTCAGAAATGATTGGGGGTTACTTTGCGAACGTTTGAAATTGTCAGGGAAATTAGGAATATTCAGGTGAAAGTAAAATTCTTGAATGTTTGGATAACATCGAGAATTAAAATCGGAAATTGTGTGAAAAGTCGGGAATTTGTAGTCCAAAATTTGGGGGATGTTTTGGGGGAAAATGTCAGGCATTTTAAGGAAAAAAATAACGAAATTTCCCAAAGGACATATTGCCCCGAATTAATTAGGATTTGATGATTTATTAAATAGGAAGTTCTGGGAGGACTAGATTAGTCAACAAACAAAAGATTATCCGTGTAAAATCTGAAGTGTAACCGAATAAGTATAAATATTTGCAACTAATCTGCTGGACTTAAACCCCTCTTCCTTAGCTTCTGGTTTGTTCATACTCCGTGACATTTTAGTATATATTTCGGGAAATTAATATTTTCTATCAGTTTTCCCCGACTTTTAGACGATTTTTTGTTTCAAGAAATAATTGTTTATTTTTTGGGAATATTTGGGTTGCAAGATTAAAGAAGAAATTAATTTATGATGAATGGAATTAATGTTTAATTCAGAAAGTGTTGTCATACCCATAGGATGGCGAATTGGGATATATTTTGGGAAAATAAATTTTAGACAGGAAATTTTCTTGGGATTAAATCCATCCAACTTCAGATTGAAGTCAGTTGATCAGGTTTCTGTTTCGTGGAGATAGTGGATGACATTCCAAACCATACGGAAAATAAACTGATGCCACAAAGGCAGCGATTTTCTCGATACAAGCTATTGAAAAGCCTTTATTGCTATAATTTTTGAAGATTATTATACATTTTCATTGCTTGCTTGTCCAGATATCTAATTTACAGCGGCCTGAATAAGTCAAATGAATTTTGCTTTAAAATATATTAAATTCAAGAAATACAATATTATCAAATGAAACCATGTAATTAATTGAAGAATGTAAATCGAAATCTTGTTCATAACTTGTCCACAAATATTTTAATTGCATAATCATGAAATTAATTTTTGCCATACCCTCATAGGATATTCAGGAAAAAAATGCCAGTCCATAACTGAAATTTACAATATTCAGCGCTGTCAATTTAACGTAATCTTTAAAGTTTTGGGAAATGTTCCCTTTTTCCTGACTGAAATTTTACTTAATTTTTTTTAATTGCATTATTATTAATTTTCAAGGAATTTCTGATAACAATTTGTTTAATACAGCAATAACAAATCAGTCCAAATCAGATTCGTTTAAATTATTTCTTTATTCAAATTAAATGACGAGTGAAATTCCTCCAAATTGAGAGAATTAATGATTCCCGTTATAGATACCCTTCGTATTCGATGTATTTCAAATTTAATAATCTAAATCGCTCGGGCTCATCCTATTCTGCGCCCACTAGATTAATCCACCCTGAATTTTTTTTATACTCATTTGGCATACAATTAGGGCTTGTCGATTCCCGGACCTTTTGTATTCCCGGGAAACGGGAATGATATTTTCATCATTCCCGGGAAATCCCGGGAAATGGGACGGGACAAGGCATTTTTTAAAAATGTGTTATTATATAGATTTTTCACCTTAATTTAGTAATGACAAAATATAATTTATTCATTTCATTGTTTACAACTCAAAATATATATCAAATTTCAATCAATCAAATTTTTATCAACAAAAATTAAACAATATAAATTAAATTTAAGCTATTCAATTCAATAAAAAGCAAAATAATTAAAAAAAATTAGTTCATTTAAAGTAACTTTTTAAAAACGAAATATGATCAATTGATTCATCACTCATTAATAATCGAATTTTCGTTAGAAATCCACCAGCAAATAAAAAATTCCGTTCGTTTTCGTTTGACGTTGGTTTGATGGTGGATAAGGTCATATACAGATTTTCTAAATTACTGGTCCTTTTTCCAGTAATATTACACAGGTTAAGCTCCTTAAATAAGGCATTAAAAATACTTTTTTTGGTCCTAAAAGGTTTTTGGGTACACATCACCGCAATGGTTTCATACAACTCGGTCGATAGATCGTGACCCTTCGGCTCACCTTTGTTACAGTCACGAACCTCAAGCACATCACTTTCACATTCCGGTT
>JANTOP010007573.1:0-16243 GCA_027564815.1 Symmerus nobilis
GTTACTACTTTGTATTCTCTGATCAGAACACTAAAACTATAAACAGCTGGAATTGACATATTATATTCGAATCGTATCGCATTAGGTGTACGCGTCAATGCGATGATCGGATAATAGAATAATCGCATCGTATCCGGTGTACTTTAACCTTTACTCCTGAATTCCATAATAAGCTAATATACTTTGGCTGTAGTAGAAATTCAACTCACCCATTCAAATTCTCAAATCAATAATTTGATCAACCAGCATTTTTATTCATGAAACTAATTTTTTCGTGGTATTGTTGCCATAATAGTTTTGTTGTATTGCAGATTCGCTTGACGCTTGGCGCTGGCCCCTATTCCGAGATTTTGACAATGACCTTACTTACTCTATTCCTTTGATTTTTTTTTTTTTGGAAGATCCGTCTATGGGGAATCCATCCGACCTGACGGAAGGCCGTATATGTTCTGTTCTTCATGCTTTCACCCTAAGATTTATCCCCTCAAGTTGAGGAAGGATCTTTTTATCATTCTTCTTAAGACCAGAGGTAGAGGAGGTAAAGGTAGGGCTTAACTAATCGCGAGAGATCTTCAAATTAAAATTATTTACTCCTTTATTCGCCAGTGATCAATCATTGCGAACCTTCAGCCAATTTGTTGAGAATAAAAATTGAAAAATCCAGGTTTTTTTTCGGTTGAATTCCTCAAATCACGCAATTTTCAGAAACAAGTTCCCGATGACACAGCTAAGGCCAAAGAGAGAATGCACACGAGATGCATTCCAGAATGTTAGAAGAAGTTTAATTCCTTTTATAAGCATGGGCAAGGCTAGAAAATATTTCTGGTGATATAATCCCTTTTGCTATTATACACTACGCGACAAAACCACCCTTACAACATGTTTTCCTAATAACTTTTGAATTATATGAGGTAAATGGATAATTCAAAACACAAAACACAGAATTTTTCATCGGGATTTTTTTTATTTCATATGCAGAAGATGATACCAGCCAAGTGAGCACCGTTATATTGTATACAAGAATATGCTCTTTTTATCTCATTTACCATAACTGTTGTTAGAGTTTCTTGTGGAATTTGCGTAATTTCATGCCAAATATTAACTATGCGCTGTTCAAGATTTCGTGGTGTATTAACATAAATGGAATCTGGTGGTCTTGGTGGCCAATCGCAAATTTCCAAATCTCGAAATGAGTCGATTTGGAAATTTTTCTCGCAAAATCTTCATTGTATTTTGCGCCTTATCTGCAGTGACACCATGTTGCTGAAATCAGATATTGTTTTCTTGCTCCATTTGCGGAAACAACAAATTCTGAAGCATTTCCCGATCGTTATCGGTTAGGGTATGACCATTCTGATCTTCCAAAAAATAAGGGCAGTAGATTTTGTGAGCTGTGATTCCGCAGCAAACCATCACTCGTTCTGGATTAAGATGCCTTTGCTAAATATGTTGGGGATACAGCGTTGCCCAAAATCTGCCAGATGGCTTGTTAACAAATCCCCTCAAATGGAAGTGAGCCACATCACTCATCGACAAATTTCGAATAAAGTTATTTCCATTCAATTTTCCGATTCAATCAAAAATCCATTGCTATACTCTAATCGTAACACAGGATGCAGTTCTTGCATCAATTAAATTTTGTATTGATCCACCAATTGAATTGGCGGTGTTAATTAATTCGTAGCGTTTTCTTCAATTGTGACAAACTGGTTATATAAGTAAAGTATTGTCCGTTGCTAGCCACTACCTTTTCCCATCTTTCTGGTAGGATACGGATTCCGCAGTGAAAAATGGACCCGTCTTTTGAGGCGATCCACGATTCACCTAATTTTTGCATTTGTCGGATGAAGTGAAGTGATGCTCAGCCCGGCCATGCGTCATCGATCGGAATAGATGGTAATCGGGCGGAGCAATGTCTGGGCTATACGGCGAGTGGGTAGATTTCTCATTTGGGTGTTTCTAAGTAGGTTTTCACCGGCTGAGCAACATGGGGCCAAGCAATGTCGTGCTCCAAAATAACTTTGTCATATCTCTCGACATATTGCGACCGTTTTTCCTTCAGTGCGCGGCGCATACGTATCAATTGTGTTCTGCAGCGAGCTCCTTTGATCGATTCGTTAGGTTAGAGCAGCTCATTGTACACTACACGCAGCTGTTCCTTTCAAATACAGAGTATAAGCTTAGATCCATGAATGCATGGTTGTCCAGGCTTAACCCATGATTTTTGCGCTTTGGGTTATCGTAGTAGATCCACTTTTCATCGCCAGTTACTATACCGTGCAAAAAACACTTCCGTTTGTGCCGTTGAAGCGATTGTTCGTAAGTGAAAAAACGACACTCGATATATCTTGGTTTCAATTGATATGGCGCCCAATTTCCTTGCTTTTGAGTCATTCCCAAGTTATGCAAATGTTTGGCAATGGTTGATTCTGCATGTTCTTCTTGTGCTTGACAAGAAAAAAAATAGTTACGCCATCTTTTGTAAAACGCTACGAATTAATTCACGCTTCCAATATGAGTGCGAAATAAATGCAATCATCGGTGTGTGCGATCAGAAACTCGGAGTTAGGAAGAACGCCTTCTTGTTGATGTTTCGGGGATTTCAGCCGCACTTTCCCTGACCCTACACAGCGTTTGTTTCGAGGCCTTCCAGTACGATGAGTATCAGCTTCTAACCCATATTCCTCAAATGTAGCGATTAAAGCCTAGATTGTTGGCCTTCATAGAGCTCTTCTAACACCATAAGAAAGTGTATATGATATTTGAGATCTTACAATTAAGATCTAACTATTAATTAATTGAATTTAATTACAATTAAGTTAGTTTTTTAGAATTTTAAATATACGGGTGCGGGGATGTGTGCTTTCGATTACGTTCCATGACATATCATTAGTTTTTTTTCAACGAATCTATTAGAAACTAGAAGCTTTTGAGTAAGTGTTCGGAGCTTATAAATTCATGTTAAACATATGAGCTTTTAAATAGAATATTGAGACTGAATATGAGAAGGGATATCTTATTCTTAATTTACCTAGGGTTCTACAAATGTTGCTATTAACTTCAGTAATGGGAAGTGGGAAGGAAATATTCATCATTAATTGTATTAACTGCTAGGAAAAACTCTACGATTTCCCAGATCTAATAAAATATTGAGGCCTCATACAATCAAAAACAGTCGTTTACAAAGCCAACATTCATTTCCAATTTCATTAATCACATCCATCCATCCACAAGCATGAAGATATTTATATAATTTTTATTTAATTATTATTTTAACCAGTCAAAAACTGCAATTTATTTATATAAAATATTTTTCTTTGCCCTTATTTTAAAGTGGTGTGTGGTCGTTAATTTGGTATATAAACCTTATACTTAATATTATATAATTTTTTTCTTAATTGTTTAACCTGTGATTTGAATGACCTAACAAAACTGAAAGGAAAATATTACCAAAAAAAAAAAAATTTATTGTTAAAATAACCAAAAAAAAAACTATTTTTTTGCTGATTAATTAATGGAAAAGAATATTCTAAAATCTGGAACAAAAAGTATGTATGGCGGCTGGAGCTCAGATACTACTCGCTTATTTTTTTTTTATTATTATTTTATTACTTTTTACAAAATTTTTTATTTTTATTTCTATTTAATTATTTATTAATTGTAAATATACAACCAACTTGCAGGGACTTCCTTAATTTTATAAAAAAAAAAACTAAAAAGAAAAGAAAAAATTATTTCAAAAGGATTTACGATCTTTTTTTGGACTAATTGTTGTTGGTGGGATTTATTGGGTGAATTTTATGGACAAAAGAAAAAAAAATATAAATAATAATTAATTGGATTAGTTTTTTTGATAAAAACGAACCATCAAACTAATTTAATTTAGAAACTATTGATTTTTAGTTTTTATTCCCTGTTTTTTGTACATAAATTAATTTATAAACCAAACGTTATTTTTTTTAAGTTGCATGATTTAGTTAATTAATTTGTTGATTTTTTATTTATTTATTATTTAGTTGTTTTCTTTGTACGTTTAATTAATTTTTTATTATAAATTTTCTGATAAATAGAATAAAATAAAATAAAATAAACATTTATCCACACACCACTAAAGTTTCCTTCAAGCTATTATTCCTTATACATTTTTTTTTGGAATGAGATTTGTAAAATGATGGTGACTATCGGATTAATTGGATAATCGGGAAGATTGAACCCGAAGCTACGCGTGCTTTGAATATTAGATTTTTTTTTGCTTTAATAAGTCTTAAGAGACATTTTTTTTCATTCATATTTCATTTAATTATTTTATTTTATTTCAGTTATTGTATTTTTTTTTTCATTATAATTCTTTTTTTTCTTGCTTTAATAATTAATTAAAATTCTTAGATAAATTTATAGATATAAAATAAAATAAAGGGGTGTACACAAAAATCATATGTAAAACTGCAAGATGTTAGCGCTACACTTCGTTAAAAATAAGTTAAATATAAGATTAAAATGCATTACATTGAAAGGTTTGTATTTCACCGGTTAATTTTTATAAGCTGTTAATTATTATAGCTCCGGATTAGGTAAGCCCACTAATTTTTTATGATTTTTTAACAAGGCTATCTGGGAGAAAAGAAAGAAAGCATTTAAGAATTAATGGGTCGAAAAAATTTGAAATAGGCCCATTTTTCCACCTTAATAAAAATTAACTTCAAATGAATTAAAATTGAATTAATGAAAAATGGGAAAAAAATCCATTTTGGTACCTTAGCTAAATTTTCTATAATTTCATAATTTTTCCATGGTGGCTTGTTTTCTTCGTAAAGATATCATCTGAATGATAAACTGTGTATATTTTGGCTTTTTCGATATTTTCTCGTGAATTTTCGACATCAATGTTGGGAGCAAAAATTTACTTTTCGTAAATTTTTTTGCAATTGTGCCAAAACTACTGAGCGGATTTGCAAAGTTAATGAAAAGATTTGGTAGGCAATTCAATTACCTTTAACTTGATGTCTTATTTATCCATATTGAGCAATTCTAGCTCGAGATATGTATGTGGGACTACCTCTGAAAAAATTTCAAAAATTCATATCTCGGAATTTAATCCATAGAAAAAATTTGTATTACGATTTTCATGTTTAGCAGACCAACGTCCACACGAAAAGTATAGTGGCATCTACGTCGCAAAGATTTGTTTTTATTTTGGCGCATAGTGTAATTAATTAAAAATAATTTGGCGTCATTCAAGTATCGATACCTTCTTATATCTCCTAACTGTACTCTTAGGTTTCATTTCGCATAATCAGATTTTTCGATTCCGGAGAAGATTGGTGACATTTATATTTTTGAAGTGGAAGTCAATACAATTAATTCTTAAAATTCTTTATAATTTTTTTCAATAAATTTCAACACACGACTTAAAAGCAGTAACATCCAATTAGGGGTATTTTCTTCATGCCAGATGGATTGGAAATCGTGCTAATTTCAGTTGTGGATAAAAGATACTTCTCACAAAGGAACATATTCACTTAACATTTTATTTCACTACTTAAAAGGCTCCTCTTTCATTCAGGATCAATATCTGAAAATCAGGGGATCTCCAATTTTAAGATAGGGGTGTTTCTTCATATATAGACATCGCAAATTCTAGTAAATATAGGTGGTGAAGAATCATATTTCTTTAAAGGAAATCTATTTATTTAACAATTTATTTCACTACATAAAAGGATCTTTTTATATAAGTATTATATGTGACACGCCCTAGTGTGTCAAAAAATGGGGTTTTAGTTAAGAACGGTTGCGGGTACTTTAAAGTATGTAGAATCACATAGAGTATGTCAGAAATCTTCTTGGTGCTCGAGCAATGACTGGTATACAGGGAGGAATTGCTGTAAAAGTAAAAGCTGTCTCAACGGGGGCAAAGTTCACACATTGTAGTATTCATCGTGCGGCATTAGCTACGAAAGCAATGCCAAAAGAACTTAAAACAGTATTAGACACATCTATAGAAGTTATGTGGCTGTCCAGAGAAGAAGTGTTGATTCGTTTGTTTGAATTGCGTTCAGAAGTTCAGTTGTTTTTAACAGAGCATAAATTCCACCTTGCATACCGTTTTACTGATGAGCTTTGGTTAGCACGATTGGGATATTTATCATATATTTTTGGACGATTAAATGATTTAAATTTATGTCTACAAGGTACAAATGTCAATGCTTTTACTGTGATTGACAAAATTATAATGAAACAGTACTTAAATTACAATTAACTATATAAAGAAGAAAAAAGTATCATCTTTGCTAACTTTGGCTGAATGTTTAAAGGAAAATGAATTAATATTACAAAAAGAATTGATGAAAAAGATTGAAGAACACTGTAACGGACTGGTAAATAGTTTTCGCTTATATTTTCCGGAAAATTTGGAAAACGAAAGTTCGATTCCTGATCCATTTTCTCTTTCTGTTAAAAATTTGGATGCGTTTTCTGTAGTAAAAAAAGATCAGTTAGCGCAAATTTCTTGTTATGGTGATTTAATTGATTGATGATCAATTCATTGTGTCATAATAGGTTGGTAGGACTGATATAGGCTTGCATGCTAATTTTTAGCGCGATCACGTCAAGTAGTTTCTTTGTGGTAGTTTAATTTTTCATGATGTTTTGGGCATGCGACAGCTTGTAGCACGGCTTGAGCCACATTTGTTCTCTGTACGACCATATCAGCAGATACATACCATATTCGACAGACATGTTCCAATATTTTTCGAATATCGTCAGTGGTTGTGATAGCCCAGAATTGTCCTGATATTTCAAAAATAGTGACAAATAATTGGGAATGTTCGGGAAACAAGTGTAAATGGATGGAAAAAATTGGGTTTGGTCAAGAATATGATACGGAATTGTCAGAAAAGTATCGAGAAATTTCGGGAAAAAATTCGGAAAAAATCGTGAAAGCGTTGAATGTTCTGAAACAAACGTCAATGCATGAACAAATTTGGAAATTCCCGAGAGGGAATAGTCGGAAATATTCTTAAACACATTTAGTGCGTGTACTGTAGCGCCTGAAGCCGAATTAATTAAAAATAAGACAATTTAAAATTAAATTAGAATGTTCAAATAAAATAAAATTAGATTTAAGTTTTTATTTTGGCGGTCCACCTTGTAGGATTAATCAAACAACGCACCTGACTAGATGATTCGTATTTACCGTAAAAGTTTGTATGAAATTGAATCGAACCCCCCTACTTGGGTTATATAATAAAATATTCAAGTAAAAGGACAGGACAAATAACTACACTGGTTAACCGCTCAGGGTATCAGAAAATTTAAAAATAAGTCAATTTTAATAAAAAAAAATTATTTGAAATTGTTTCCTCTTTTGGAAGCCAGGGAAAAGGAGTACGCCCAAGCATATGTGTATTTCTTGCAATCTCTCGCAAATGTTACCCCACAGAAGTGGTCAGATACAATACAAATACGTAGGATGTCTTAAGAGGGCTCGAACTTTATCAACTTGGAAATTACAATTTTTTTTGTTAATGCATAAAAAAAATACTAGGCAATATATCGCAACCGGTGTGTGCCAGGTTTTTGATAATAGGGAGGCCCAAACTATCGATGCTGTCTGGAAAGAAAAGTCGATTCTTATCAGAAAACTAGCTATTTTGAAAATGAGTGTTTTTTCTTATATAAAAATCGTTTTAGCAGAAACCATAAAACCTACATCATCCAATTTTTTTCCTCTTATTAAAGGATATCATAGCAACACTTTAACACGGGGGTTTGGCTTAAAAACTATTGGAGGCTGTATTTTCAATTCCGGGGGAGCCCCCTTTAGCCGAAAAACCAAACCTCAGCTGGTAGAGCAATAAATACTAATAAAACTGCGAATTTTCAGTCTACTTTTTTAGATGGATTACTTATAAATTTTTTCAAAAATGTCTGTTTTTTCTGATGTTCATGATTTAGAGTTAGACGATTTTTTTTACACATTTCTCCGATATATAGCAGTCCCGAATTCACAATTTTAAATTATAAAATATATTACTTCTCTTAAAAAATACTCTTTTAAAATTTAATATTATTTGTTCTCTTTTTTTATTTTCGAGAAATAAAATGAGAATTTTTAATATTTGTATTTAATAATTATTTAAAATAATAATATAAAATTATCAGCACTTTATAATAAGAGAAATTAGACGTCATGATTCTTGCTAAAATGTTTAATAATTTCCCTTTATTATTGTTTATTTTATTGTTTAATTTTTTATTTATATCTTAAACAATTATTTGAGAATATTAAATTTTCTCTTCCTTCCATTAGTAATTTTTACTGCTAATTAATTCTAGTATTTGAAATTTTCAAAAATCAATTGAATAACTCAAAAATAAATCAAATTCAAATGCCAAATACTTGGTTTTCTTTATTAAAAATAAATTACATATTTTTAATTCTCGGAAATTTAAACTTAGTTTATTTTTTTATTTTCTATAATTCTATTAAATTATTTCTTATTAACATATCACTAATTAATTTATAATTATATATTTATTGTGCGAAAAAGAACATTAAAAAGTCAACGGTCCAGTACAATAATATGTTCAGTGTCTGTGCAATAATTTAATTGCTAATTTCACGATATCGTATGTTTAAATCACGATTCGCAATTAATTGAATGGATTAATTAATTGGAACTACAGAAATCTATAAAAATTATTCTAAATAAATTTACTAACCGATTTTTTCCTTCTAAGTTAAAAATTCAAAATAAAATTTTAAAACTGAAAAATCTAATAATTAAATTAATTATAAATAAAAATAAATCAAATTAATTATTGAACTTATCTAAAAAAAGAACAATGTTTAAATTATTACTGGTTCTGGTTATTACTGGGGGTTTTATTGGAAGAAATAAAACATTACTTCAATTAAAAATTAATTACAATTTATTTAATATTAATTAATACAAATTATTCATTTACATTGCTTTAAATTCGATATAAGAAATTGAAAAAAAGTAAGAAATCTTCGGAATCTAGAAATTTGTTCGTTTTTCTTTTCTTTTATTTTTAGTATTTTTAATTTGCACAATAAATAAATAAATTAGAAAAAACGAAACAATTTATTATAATTGTTACTTGAAAAAAAAAATTATTTAATTGATATATTTCGCTGCATCGATTAATCATTTAATTATTTATAAATTATTCATGTGATGCACATATGCATCACATAATTGAATTTTCATCCTTGATTGTTAATTCAAATGATTAAATAATGATTAATGAGATACCGGAAAATCTATCTCACATCTATTTGTAAACTTCAAAACATCTTGCATTCCAACGTTGAGATGGCGACAACGTTGCACCGTAACTACCATCATTTTGTGTACACCCCCTCCTAAATCATCGATTATTTTATAATTAATTATTTAAATCAAAGTTTTCATTTAAAAATCTAAATTGAAATTAATTATCTGTAGAAAAACAGCCCTTACCACCCGGTGTCACCGAAAAGGACGTTGAATTGTATAAAATAATCCGGGAGAAAGCGGCCGAAACAGTGGCTGATGTTATGAATCCTGGCGGTCGAATAAATTTAGCCATACAAGGTGGTAGCAGTATCAATCCAAATTTAATCAGTCCAACATCAGTCGCACTAGCCGCTCAAGAACGTTGTCCGGCCGCAATTGAATTTGGACAATGGGAAATTGAAACATGGTATTCAAGTCCATTTCCACAGGAATATGCTAGGTAAATATAAATCAATTAATATTTATTCGAAATTAATATTAACCCCGATCCGATTTTCAGATTACCGAAATTATTTTTATGTGAATTCTGTTTGAAGTATACGAAGAGCCGGGTTGTTTTGGATCGCCATCAAGATAAATGTACGTGGAGAAATCCGCCCGGCACCGAAATCTATCGTTGCAATGACGTTGCTGTATTCGAAGTGGATGGGAATGTTAATAAATTATATTGTCAGAATTTATGCTTGCTAGCTAAATTATTCTTAGACCATAAAACATTGTACTATGACGTGGAACCGTTCCTATTCTATGTCCTAACGAAAAATGATCGTAAAGGATGCCATTTGGTTGGTTACTTTTCGAAGGAGAAACACTGCGCCCAGAAATATAACGTTTCCTGCATAATGACAATGCCACAGTATCAACGTCAAGGTTACGGTCGATTCTTAATTGATTTCAGTTACTTGTTGAGTCGAGAGGAAGGTCAACCGGGTACACCGGAGAAACCGTTATCGGATTTGGGACGGGTTTCGTATCATGCGTACTGGAAATCAATTGTTTTGGAATATTTGCATAAACATCGGGGCGGGAAGGTTTCCATTCAATCAATTTCTGATGAGACTGGACTGTATGCACCGGACATAGCCCTCACTTTTCAGCTATTAAATTTTGTTCGATGCGTTAAGCGTCCGATGGACTTTAAATATGACGTTATCTTTTGTATTGATTGGTTAAAAGTTGACGGACATCAGGAGAAAATTAATAAATCAACGACCCGGATACCAATCGATTCAGAATGTCTACGATGGACACCCTTACTTACAACCGCTTATTCAATACTTAAATCTGATTCAGAAGATGAAGAAATGGCGGTGGATGATAGTGATGGTAAAGATGATGATAAAAATAAAGAGAAAGACCGGAAAGAGGAAGAAGATATCGGTGAGAAGGATGATGAAACTGCGGAAAAAGATAAACCGCATCAAGTGTCAGTTGTGGCTTCTCTGCAAAGTACCATTTTAGCGGAAATTAGTGGTGTTAAATTGAAGGGTCGTAAAAATCCGATAATGTATCGTCCAAAGGGGAGACCACCCGGACGAAAGAATAAGAAACCCCCGAGATCGTTAGAACTACAACCGGAACCAGTTACACCAGTGGCTATTACACCGGAAGTTTTTGAAGTCACATCATCTGGTCGTCGCCGTACCCGACCAACCAAATACAATGAAACCACATTCGAACAAATTAAATTCCCTAAAGTCACTCCACCGGTACCGAAACCAAATCCGGACACAACTGAAACTAGATCGACGAGAATTAAACGAAAACAATCGATTAGTGAACCAAAACCGTCCGAATTGTTGGTTGAAGTTTCCACTCCGGTTACTGTACCCAAGGAATCGCAGAAACGTAAGCGAAGTGATGATTCTACAACGCCACACATTCATAACTGGCGAACAGGAGAAAGTAGTTTGAATAAATGGCGAAATCGTTCAAAAGAAACTAAAAATGATGTGGATGAGAAAACAGATGAATTCGAGTTTAAGGATGACACAACCGATGAGGTTACGCCAGCTAAAAGGAAACGAGAAAGTGGAACCAGTAGTAAAATATCTGATCCGGATGATTCTCGAGTAACTCCGTTAAAAAATAAATCGAAACCGATTGAACGGATGGAAACTGAAACCGTAACAGAAGTTAATACCCAGAAGATTGTAAAGCGACGAAAAACCATTGTAAAAGAACCCGATGATCGATCGGAACGAAGAAGTTCTCGATTGGCAAGAGACGTAACCACTCCGATTGTAACGAATGATCGAGTGACTCGAATCCGAACCGAATCTACACCAACGAAAACTCGTTCGGTTGCAATAGGTCCGTCCCCAGTACCAACACCACCCGTTGAACATGAATCAGGCGATAGGATAACAAGGAGACGGAAAACGATCGTTTCCACCGATTCACCAATCGATTTCGAACCGAATCGTCGCAGTAAGCGCAGTCGTGAGTCAACGCAAAGCAGTGTATTGGAATCGGAAGACACTCAATCAGAAACGACTGCTGAAATTACGGCCATTACAACTCGTGCAACTCGATTAAATAATCGAAAATCTCCCTTATCATCATCGGTTGACAAACAACCACAAATCGGTCGACGATCGGTACGGCAAGACCAACGCCAGAAATCCGGTGAATCTGTAGAATCGGCAACATTAATCGGATCAGTTGATCGACGATCATTACGTCGTGATAAATCATCAACAGAATCGCCAGCTATTTCGACCAGCACACCAACGGAAATGTCGGAAGATGAGAGTTCAACCAATTCAAAATCGAATTTACGTAGACATTCTAGACGAGACAATAACGTTAATGTTACATCATCGACTGGTTCGGTGGTTAATGAACGAATTGCTCGAACACCGGTCGTTGTGCTCGATAAACCGATCGTTAAAGTGAGTAATGTTCTCACGGAAATGATGAAACGGGGAAAATTAGCTGAAAGTAATATCGAACATCAAAAAGCGATCAGTAAACGAAAGCGAACTGTTGAAAAGGGTTCGAGAATATCGACTCGAATAGCAGCCGCATCAACAACAGCTCCAACAATCAGTCCACCGGTTACTGAATCGATAAGTAACGAGGAACCGTTACCAAAGAAACAGCTAACAATCCCCGAAGTTGTTAAAGAGACACCGATGAATAATCAAATTGAAATTGAAAAGAAGAAACAGGAGATTCCAATTCCAACTGTCGGAATTCCAACTGTTGAAACGGTACAAAAAGCCGAATCAACTATCGAATCGATCGTTAAGGAACCGATTCCGAATCAAATAGAAACAAAGCGACCGATTGCTGTTGCACCGAAATTACGTAGTAAACGATTAGGGGGAACGGCAGCGATACAAATAGAACATAAGAATCCGAATACGGACGAATATTCTGCCGAAGCAGATGATGAAATGGAAGATGAAACGAATAATCGATCAAAGAATATTGTTCCTATGGATTCGGAGGGTTGTAGTACGACAATAAAACCACCTTCCGATAGTCAAATCATAACTACACCAATCGAAACATCCGCCCCGATTGAAACAGTTATGATCATGCCGGAGATCGGTCCGATGAAAGAGGATGGCACAAGTGAGAAAGCGAAATTGATTGTAAAATCCGGTGAACCGGACGTTTTAATTATTGAAAAATTTAAAATCGATCCGCCAAGGGTTGAATCAATATCGGATAAATCGATGACCGAACGACATTCGGTGGCTGTTGCGAAAAAGACAAAGAAACAAAAGATACCAGAATCGTTGTTGAATGTTATCGCTTCGGCTAGTTCTATCCTCACACCGGTTTCGATTGTTGAAAACCCAAAACCACCCGAAGTAATCAATCCGATAGGTTTAATGTTACCCGATCCGATTGAGGAACCGATCGTGAAGGAATCGATAATTGAAGAGAAGATTTCAGATGGTTGTAAAGATGTAGAGAAACCAACTGAATCGGTAGCAAATGTTTCGGAGGATAAAGAGTTGATAAATCAACCACCGGAACAACCGAAGTTATCATCGGTGATAATAACTGAAGGAAGGAAATCAAAATCTCCGGAAAAAATCATCGAACCGGTTCCGGTTGAATTGGTACTCGAACGAGAACCACTTATTGAGCAATCCACCGCTTCATTGGATGCGATTCTCGATTCCGTACCAATGGACATTGAAAAATCACCGAACGAACAATCACCGATCGTTGAAAATACAACGAGCGTCTTAAAGATTAATGAAAATTATAATAAACTACCGACGACGGAAGTAGCACGAACGACAAGTGAATCTCGTCCAAATGTTATTGTTGATGGGGCCAATAATAGTCCAACTAAAATAACAACAGTCGAAACAAGCGGTACACCGACGCCGACAACAACAACTGTCAGTATAATGGACACAGAAAAGATCGTCGGTGATTCGTTGACAAAAAAAATTTCACCAGAAAGCCAATCAATTGATTTGGCCAAGAAACTATCGAGTGAATTTGAGAAATGCAATCAAAATTCGATTGATGATAAAATATTTAAGATTTCCGATTCCGAATCGGAACCGGAATCACAGAATTTCGATCGGAAGAAAAAGTTGAGGGAAAATCTACCGAGCCAAGGTGCGAGTTCAACGGAAAAATCCCAAACCGATAAGAAATCGGTGTCGGATTCGTCACGAGATACAACCAATCAACAAACGGATGCTATCGAATCTGGAACCGTTGATAAAACCGTAATCAAATCAGCATTAAATGATCTTGATTTGAGTAAAGGAAATAATCGGAAAAATCAATCAACGGATTCCGTAATCCCTCAAATTGATTTAACAGAAGGAAGTCCAACATCGGGCGGCGCAATTAAGGAATCGGTACAGAAACCCGATGTTCCACCAAATAAATTAATTGAACCGAATCTGGTTCCACCATCGAATCAATCAAATAAAAATCAAATCACGATTGAGAAGATTCCGTTGGAAAATATATTTCAAGAAGTGCGAACCAAAGAACGTACGAATACAAATCAACAGCAACAACAACCGACCGCTCAACGGGTTCAACAATACCAACAACCAGCCGTCAGTCAATCATTCAATCAACAACCGACCGCTTCATTATCCAGTCAACTGAAATTAAATCAGGAAACGTTGAGTTTAACATCAACATCAACCGCATCATCGTCATCGTCATCATCGACGAGTCGAAAGTCAACAACGAGCACTTGCAGTCAAACATCAAGTGCTGAATTAAAAACCGAACGTAAGGATTCAAAAAACGATCAACGTTCGTCGACTAATCAACAGTCGACGTCAACACAATCAACGACTAGTATAATTTCGTTACATCAACAAACGCTGATAGCAGCGGTTGTTGGTAGCGGTTCAACGAGTACCGGAACATCGGAACCACCGACTAAGAAATCATCATCATCGGAATCGATAAAAAAGGAGCAGAAATCGTCGTCAAAAAACTACATGAACGATCAATATTTGAGTTCGATGAGTGCAAGTAAATCGATGATGAGTAGTTGTGCGTCAGCGAGTTTCTTTTCATCGACAGGAAATATGGGCAGTATGGTAAGCGGTTCGAGTGGTACCGTTACATCGACAAATCAAAAACATCATTCAAAATCATCATCCGACACAAAAACGGTTGATTTAAATAAAATATCACCACAATTTACAATGAATCAATTACCGAATTATCATGCAACGCATTCGGGTTACTGGCAATGGGAACCGTACTACACCGGTTACAATCTATCCCACTTAGAATCCATTCAATCCACCCAAAAATCACCAAATAAATTCCATAAGGATCTATCGATGGCCGCTTACGGACATGGATTGGCACAAAATCTCTACCAAACGGCAAACAGTATAGCCGTTCAACAGCAACAAGTGGCTGCCGTACAACAACAACAGCTACAGCAACAATTTGCCCAACAACAACAGCAACAACAACAACAGCAGCAACAGCAGCAGCAACAACAACAGCAACACCATAATCAATTACAACAGAATCAACAACACCAACAACAGCAACAATTACAACAACATCATCAACAACCAACGACCCATCATCAACCGCGAGAGAAAACATCACGAAAGTCACACAATAAAAATAAAGATGACTGTTCGAAGTCTGCTAAGGATGTGGCAGCAATTACAGCCGCTGCAGCTGCTGCTTTGTACAACATAACATCCGGCGTATCAACGAATAAAAATTATAATCAATTTCAGATTGAAACAAACAAATCGAATATGTCCCAGAAACATCATCAGCAACAACAACAACAACAGCAGCAGCAACAACAACAACAGCAGCAACATTCCAATATCCAACAGAAAGGGGTAATGGATCAACATCATGGACAGAAGAATGCGAATAGTATTCAACAAACGAATGTTGGTAATCAACAGTCGGCGATGATTAATAATGTGACGGGGGGATTGAATCAACAGCAATTGAGTATGTCGGGTATGGTGGGTGGAAATAATGGCGGAACGAATGCGGGGAAAATGGGAGGATTAAATGATAGTCATTTGCAGCAGCAACAACAGCAACATGATATTGTTTCAGGTGGGTTGATACGAAATAAATAAATATTTGGTTTGTTTGTTTTATTTTATCGATGGCGAAATTGATGTGTTTTGTCACTTCATTATTTTTCAACTGCTCTGGCTTTCTCAACAACTCTTAGCCGCTACGCGGTATATGATCTAACGCAGAGCCATGACAAGCTATTCTGGTGCCCGAGACAAATTGTAAAATTTTCGCCCCCTCTATTCCATTGGTCTTAGGTCTAAGGAAAAGTCAGGTAAAATTTCATTGTTCAAAACATTCTACGCTTTTCTAATTCACAAATGGATTTGTTGAGATTTTATCTCGGCAAATTGGACCGAGTTATGCAACAACCGACTAAGCGCCATTTTTTCGAAAATGAGGTTTTTGCTCTATCGGATAGTTTA
>JANTOP010007584.1:0-16243 GCA_027564815.1 Symmerus nobilis
TAAAAGGTTTACTTTGGAGGTAAGAACATGTGTACAAAATTTCAGAGAAATCGGTCCAGTAGTTTTCTAGAAAAAGACACATAAAAATCAGGTATTTTGTATGGAAAATGGTTGAGTAAGTGGGATTTTTAATAAACTTGGTCATCTAATAGAACATTTCATAATTTCATATGTTATTGAATCAAAGGATGATACAATTGGTCGCATATCTCTTCCTGTTCATGAAATTTAGGGTTCTGAGAGCACTATGGAAGTGTCATGGGACGTCTTGATATTAATTTAGGTCGTGAGTTCTTGAAGACAAGGTTTCAGCTATTAAACTTATGGAATTAATTAAATTAAAATGACTCATTTAAATAATTTATCAAGTAGTCTTTATTTCATATAAAAATACAACAAATTACATTCATTTTAATTAATTGATTTAATTATATTACTTAAATTTTGGCTGCTTAGCTGTACTGTTCTGATGTCCCATTTTATTAATTTAATTGATAATTTAATGTCATGGAATTTTCCTTGGAATTATTTTTACTTCATCGATCAAAGTAAAAGGGTGCCCCGGGTAAATTTTAAACGTTAGTTTTTATGGATCACCCTAAATTATGTATGCTACCAGAAATTCATGTTTTATTAATTTCTACATTATTTCAGACCACCTTAATTATTAATTTCAGCTTCAGCAGGAAAATGTCTATGCTTGTCTAATCCTAACTTCATCAAGAACAACTATAAGTAGAAAGACTTTATAATATCCGATTTGTAATATAATGATACTCAAGACATTTATTAAAATATAATTTATATAAAGTTTAAACATCTGTCCCAGATTTAGCTTTAGTTGTAAAGGTTGTCATATAATAAGCTCAATTTCTCTTAAAAAATACAAAATTATATTTTATTTATTTATTTTCCATTACAATACATAATAATAAGGTATCATGGCTCATGCTTCATGGTCGAAGGATTTTGATTTTCGTATATTTATATTTAAAGGTCACATAAGGTATACAGGTAGCCATCAAACAAAACATGACATGCTTTCAAATAACAATTATACTGAGAAAGCTTTTAGTCAAAATTCCATATTTTATTTAAATTAAATGAATCGAATCAAAATTATGTAAAATTACATTTCAATTTTAAGCTTTCAATAAGCGTTTGATATTTTTAAAGCTTTATTTTGGAGAAAGCTGTAATTATATCAAATGGATAAGAAATATATTTCGTAATAAATTAATCACGTAAAAAATTAATATCCAAAATTAGAGCTTTCGTTGCGCTTTTTATAGCTTGAACAAGCTTTCTCTAAAAATTCCATAGTTCATTTAAATTTAATGAATCGGGTAAAAATTCGATTCCAAATTATATAAAATGACATTTAAATTATAAGCTTTCAATGAGGTTTTTAGATTTTTGAAGCTTTTTCTTGGGAAGATTTTAAATGTCGGTAAAAATCGTTATTTGGATAGAAAATAGGTTTTAAAACGTTAAAAATAACCATAGGAAAATAAAGCTTTCTGGGAGCTTTTGAACGAAAAAGTTAGTTCTAGTATTTTTGTATTTTTCCCCAACTAAATTGTAAACTTTTCGCAATATTACATTTTTTTTTATCCGAAGAAAATTATCGGGAAATGTGGATGAAATGAAATATACAACTTTGTAAACTAGGAACAAGGTTGAAAGGCAAATATTAAAAAATTTTGTATTAAATTGGTTCTTTTTATTATTCAATTATTTTAGATTTATTTACTGATGGAAATTAGGAACTTTTGTTAGAAAGCTTTTTTCTAAGTCCCTATACTGTTCATGAATTTGAAAGAAATTTGTATCTGGTGAAAATAATCAAGATGTAGCGGCATAGGGTGACTTATGCATTATAACGGCTATAATTCTATTTTATATTACTAATACATCTCTTATTGCACATTAAGCATATCATGTTTTCAAACAATTTTCGAAAAAATCATTAAAATTTAAGAAAGGTCGGTCTATATTCAATATTCTGTAACCAACCCCATTTTCTCTCATTTTTAAATTAATTTAGGGCTTTCTGTAAGATTTCCAACAGTATGAATATCTTAAGATATGCAAATATGTATTTTTTTCCTTGTTTACAGAATTACAGAACCATATGTCGTTTCCTTCTACTATCAACTGAAATTTTATCGTACGACTAGTAAGCGCACTTATAAAATAACCGAGGGTAGGTAAGAGAGAGTTTAAGACACCTACTCCGTTTCCATATATTAAATTCAAATATATAAAGTAGAATTTCATAAGATGTTTTAACAGGGCGAATGATGATGATGATAATTTTAAGTTTTCGAAGCATACCCAATATATGTATGGGAGAGAGGCTAAACTCCTTGGAAAACTTTCCAATCCTTCAGTAAATTAATTTGGTATGTACATTTTGAATATAATGTCCTACTTTTCTAGCGAAGAAACTTTGATATTTACTGAATATAAACTAGTTACGAACTAGATATAACATACTAAAAATTTGTATGGTCTGATGGCTTCTTTACAATGTAATACTATTACTACATGGGGATGTAAAGTTTCCCGTATTAGTATGTATATATAGACATTAGATAAAATCATACAAAATTAGGTGAATCATTTTGAATTGTTATACCTTTACAAATCCTGTACAGATTATCCTTTTATGTAACTATTTTGATATATTTATACAACTTAGGATCAGCTATTAGTAAACTAAAAATTAGTTCGAAAATAGAGCGGATCTATTATCTGAATTAATTAAATGAAAATCAAAGCTATATGTTCAATCATTAAATAATAATCAAAATAATTAAACTGTATAGCTAATGAAACAATAGAACATTATTGAAACTATGAATAATTGAAGTGTAAATTAAGATAAATAGAAATTATATGTGTACATTAGATTACCCTAAAATGATGACCACTCAAAATCAATACAATTAATTAGAAATACTGGAAATATTATTTATTAATGAATTACAAATAGAGAACTTTAGTATTAACCATAAACAATACTAGCTTATAACCACTCTATACATTTATTAATTATTAAAAAATTTCGGGTGTATCCCTAAATAGAAAGGGCTTACCCTCATAGAATTACCATCAGATTTAACTAAATAATTCATATTATTAACTATTATAATTCAATGATTTAAATTAAAAGTCGGAGGTCTTTTGTATTTCTGAGATAAATAAAAAAAATCTTTAGAATGGTGGTATTATCTCTTTCAATTTGGATGACCTCTTCGTCCATTATATTAAAGATTTTATACAATGACCATCATGCATGATATTTACTGGTAAATCCCAGTATCACTATAGTATGATTTATGAATTTATGATGCAATATTATACTAGCAGTCGGATCGGAGTATGGTATATTTAGTATCTATACGAAATATCCTTGGAACAATTTATCACTGACATCCGACATTGCATTCATCCATATTTCCCAACTGGAAATTCTTGCTACTTGTTGTATATGGGATAGGATGTATTTTATGGAACTTGTAATTACATTTCGGAGAATAATGATTCAATGTATAGAACATAATAACAATGAAGTGGTTTATTATCACAATATCAATAAAATGGATACATTGAATTGAACTTTGTAGAGATTCGTTTAATATTAGACGAAGTGGCTTAGTGATTAATAATATTCGGATAAATATCTTGTAAGAATTGAAGTTCTTCAAGAGTGTATATCCTTTTCATCTCACGATAGCTGATTATTCGATAATTAATAATCAACCTTTCATACCATGTTTATTGATTTGAAAATATGAAAATAACAGTTAGAGATTCATTTAAGAGATGATTAAATTGATGATTTTATTTAAAATTTAATTTGATACTTTTCGTGACCATTTTGAACAAATTTTGAATTTTCCAAAAATTTTCTTTGGGTTAGGGGAAATGTAATAACGCTGAATTGTTCCCAAATAAATAATGGAGAAAGTTATTTTTCAAAATTTTAAAAAATTAAGCCGTTGATTTTTGGTGAGGGTTGAAATGCGAGACAATTTTTAAATTGCCACTTTTTCGAAAAATTTCTATAATTTCATGGGATAATTATAATATTAAAATTTTAGCTCGAATTCATTTAAGGGATGATCCAATAAAGCTAATGGTATATAAATCTTATACGATTATCTAAGAAGTTATATTTTTAAAATTACATCAAAAATCAATGTTTAAGAAAATAAATTAATTATTATTCATTATTTTATGTATTTATTTCTTATAATTTTAAATATGTAGAATGCGGCAATGGGATAACTTCAATGGGATGGCAATGGGATGTCCGAACTTCAATGGAAAATATATGAAATTAACGATGTTGCAGGAGTACGTTTTCAATATTATAAAAATCAGAGAATTAATTATATAATTTATAAATAATTATAATTAAATTAAATAAATAAAATTTTGTTGTTTTATTGTTCTATCAGTAAGGCAAATATAATGTTAAATTTCTTGGTAGGAAAACCCGTATTCAGAAAATGACTTTGTTGCAATTTTAAAAATATAACTTATGTAGTAACCCCTTAATATTTCCATGTAATTAAATTACTAATATCATCCCTTAAATGAATCTAAATGAATATAAAAAAAATTATAATTTTTCCTTAAAATTATAAGTTTTTCCCATCAAATTGACATTGGTGTATTTGGTCGAGCATAATCAAACCTAAAAGAATTATGATGAGGGATTTATTTCTAACCGGAAATTTTTATGGAGGAAATTTTAGAGGTGGGAAATTTTTTTTCATACATTTTTTTTCGGGAAATTTATTTTCGGGAATTTTTTTTTTGGGAAGTTTTTCCGATGAACATTTTTTAACATGAATACTTGTTTTTGGAACAGGCAATCCGAGAAGGGATATTTTGGGACTTTTTTTCGTGATAATTATGTTTTTATAGGGAAATTTTAGAAATTTTTTATAATTATTAGAATTAGTTTTTTTTTTGGGATATTTTAGAACATTTTTTGTAAAATATGTTTTGTGTTTTTTAAATTTTGTTATTAATAATCATAAATTTCCAGTAAAATTTCATGTTTCGTTATTAGACTATGAAAAGCCAGGAAAAATCATTTTCTATTTTTAAATTGATGACAAAGTTACATCGGCCACAAAATCACGTTGATTATTCATAATTTTAATAATGAATAATTTGATTTGATTTGGGACTCAGATAACACTCTGTTCTGAATGATATTTTGAATGAAAACTCAGCAACAAGCGATTACAGGTCGGATATCTTACTCTAGGGATATCCTGCTCTTATGCTCTTATGCTCGTATTTCTATCTTCTCTACCTTCTATTTTAACAAAAATGTTTGGTAATTTCTTGGGTAATTTCATCCCGGAAATGATAGTAAATCTATAGAACAATATTAAATCAATGAGAATGTAAGCGGATGTGATCTTTTGACAATTTCCTTCTGCTATTTAATCCTTAATTACATATTTAAGGACATTTTTAAAGTTCTGGACAAAATTGTACCCAGCACAAAATCTTCCAAGAAAGTCCGATCCAATCCTTTAAGGGATTTGTTTCTTAACAATTTATTTTATATCTTTCCGAAATATAAAATTCTAATAACGTTGGTAAAGCTGTAGCTATCATTACCAAGAAAATATTTAGCATGGGTCTTGTGGGGGAGATTTACATTTTACCTATCTTCCCCTATCTTATATTTTTTAAATGATATATATATTGGTTTTCAGAAATTCAATAATTTCTAGAGATTTTGATTAATTATTAAGTTCGTTTTTAAAAAGTCAACAATTTGCTATTAATTTCCGTAAATTTTTCGAACCGTTCTGAAGAAATTCGGAATTTAGCAATTATGTTCTTCAGCACGGGGAAAATCTAATACATTCATATGCGTTTGCTTTATTCTAGAGAACATTACTCCGTGCTACTACTAGATACAAAAGTTGCTACTTACTAATTACAACTATATATACTAGTAGAAATACAAAAATTAAATATATCGGATAAATTTATATTTATCTAAGATAAATCAAAAATACGTAAAGGGTCGCACCGAGAAATTTGTATATTCCCGAGAAATTTGTATAAGGGATTTCCCGATAATTTTCTTCGGACCCAGAAAATGTAATGTTACAGAAAGTTTAAAAATTAGTTGGGGAAAAATACAAAAATATCAAAACTAAATTTTTCGTTCAAAAGCTCTGCAAAAACTAAAAAGCTCCCAGAAAGCTTTCTTTTCTGAACCTTATTTATCGTGTTATAATCTGTTTTTTATTCAAATAACGATACTTCGACGAAATAATAAATTTTCCCATAAAAAGCTTTAAAAATATCAAAAGCTCATTGAAAGCTTAGAATTAAATGTTATTTTATATAATTTGGAATTGAATTTTTGTCATATTCATTAAATCTAAATGGAATATGTAATTCTCGCAGAAAGCTCGTTAACACTATTAAAAGCGCAATAAAAGCTCTAAGCTTCGAACTTAATTTTTTACATTAAAATATCTATTCTATATGCAAATAACAATCCTTTTCAAAAATATCAACTTTTCCCAAAATAAACCTTTAAAATTATTGAAAGCTCATTGAAAGCTTAAAGTTAAATGTCATTTTATGTAACTTTGAATTGAATTTTTATCCGATTCATTAAATTTAGATGAAATATGAAATTTTCGCAGAAAGCTCATTAACACTATTAAGAGATCAATGAAAGCTCTAAACTTATAACTTAATTTTTTACGTTCAAAAATCTATTTTTTATTCAGATGACAATCGCTTAAGAAAATATAAACTTTTTCTAAAATAAAGCTGAAGTATTATCGAAAGCTCATTTTCTGGTGTACCCCAACCAATCCCCGGTTTTTTGAAAAAATTATGGATTACCCCGATTTTTATAAAATTGGCTAATTTTGAAGAAATTTCAAGAAAATGTTCCGATTTTGACGAAATTGTCCAATTTTCAGATTTCATTTCAATTTTCTAATTTTCATGAAATATTCAAATAATTTTCGGATTTTCACCAAATTCATAAATTTTCGAATTTTTTCCAATTTTCCGATTATCAAATATCCCGATTCCCCAAATTCTATCAATTTTGCTCATCATTGGTTATCAATAATTCAACTAATAAAACGGCATTTTAGGTTATCCAGTTCATTTGAAATTCATGAAAGTCGGCGCTTCTCTCGAATACAAACAAGATTTTTTTGAAATCATCGATTTGCTTGTAATTTTCATATGTCAGGAACCTCTTTAAACAAATTCGGAGTTTTCTTAAAATTTTCTTCGACACGGCGAACATCTAATGAAGAAAAATGTCTCCTAAATAAATATCCAAGAAATTAATTTCTCAATTTTATATTTTTAAAAAAAGTTAATGTTTAAGAATTTAATCATTTTTTACCTTGAATTATTGGATTTTCCCAATATTTTCTCAATATTTCAATCCTCACTTAATCTATATTTAGCGGAAAATTTTAAAACAGGGAATTTCAGCCAATTTATGTCAAAAAATGATTTATTTATTTCGGAAACCAAAAAGATTTAATTAATTAATTTAATTTACTCAATTATGCGAAATAAATTAAAATGGTTCCGTTTAATAAATTATGTTATTTATTAGCTTAATTAATTCAAGTTAATCGCCTATATATTCGGTTCATATTAAAATTAATTAATAATTAAATTGAAATTGAATTCGATTAATGAAGTTAGTTGGAAACTGCAACTTTTAACAATTCGTTCTGAAATATATTTAATATATAACCATTAATTTCCTACCATTCCAACCTTTATCCGGACTCCTTCATCTTTACCTTTTCCTGTCTCTACTTCTCTACTTTTCTCCATCTTGATAATCAAGCTATTAGAAGCACTTGCTAGCCTTGCTATTAAAACCATTTTATTTTGGCCAGGTTTTCCAAAGGCATTGATAGAGTTATCTAAGCGTAAAGTTAAACCTGCTCAGGTGATCGTAATTAAAATTTCGATATTCTAATTTAATCTAAATCGGGCTGTGGGGGAGGGGGGAGGGGTGATAGAAGTCTTTACAGGTCAATCTGATTATTCCCTATTTGGATTGATTTTTAAATTTCCAAATATTAAATTTTCCTAGAAATTATGACTATTTTTCAAGAAAGTGTCCATTTTTCATAGGTCACCATGTATTGAACCCCCTAAAATCAGTGGATAAATTTTATTTAAAAGTTTCTTCCACAATTTCTTCATTTAACCCTTAGGTTTATTTCCACGTAACTAGATTTTCCGGTTTCCAAAGAAAATTTCCCAGGAATTTAAATTTTTCCACAAGACATTCAAAGAAATTTTATAAAATCGAAGCTTTGCTTCAATTTTTTGGTAAGATAACGAAAAAATCGAGAAGGGTTAATTTTTTGAGAAAATTTTCATAATAAAAACTCTTCGTAAATAACTTAATATTTTCCCATCATTAGATAAGAAAATTGTTGAAAAAAAATTCCTTCGAAATTCTTCCGGAAATTTTTATTAAAAATCAATAAATTTTATTGAATTGTCTACAAGTCGACTTTTAAGGGTATTTTTAGCATATGAGTTGGTAGATGACCATATAGTTTTATATCGAACCCCCCTCCCCCCCCCGCTCCCGCTAAAATCAAGGGTTATTTTTTTTGATTAATTTTCGGTTTTTTGTATAAAAATCGTCAATTCGAAAGAAAATTCGATTCGGCGGAAGATTTTATTCGGAAATCGGAAAACCTGATAATGCGAAATTAAACCAAGGACTACTCTACCGAGAAAAGTATACAATAAATTTTCTCCAAATATATGAGAAACGGCATGTCTAACTTATTACTAATAATTCTGGGTTTATGTGAGGTGTGCCTATGTGCCATTTCAGGCTTGTAGGTGCATTTTTGAAAAATCGCCAAAAAAAGGACAGTGAGAAATCGAAAATTTCAAAAGTTGACCTTTTATCAACTAAAATCATAGTTTTAGCTTAAATTTACTATTTAAAAATGATTTTTTTGGCAATTACGGTAATTCATTTATGATAATTAGGATGAGTATCAGTATTAAAATTGTCATGTAAATTTTAGCCGTCAATTTCTTAATTAAATATCTTAAAATCTTCTTAAATAAAAGGTAATAAACTGTATATGGCTTGAATGGTACATCCTTCAAGAGTATCTCTGCCAAATTTCAAAACTCTAGATGCAGAAATGCCTGACTTCCTAATAGTTTTTGTGAACCGATTCATTAAAAGGCCCAACCGACTTATCGCCAATCATTCTGGTTTAATCTGGTTTTGGTTGACATTTTAAAATTGGATGAGAATGAGCTTAAACGATATATATTGATTATTGGGAAGGTAAAAAAATCTGTTGGAAAAAATTATTTTAAGAAGCAAATCCCAAAACCGCTTTGCTCATATTGTCCAGGACGTGAGATCTGGATCGCATTCGGAACAGATATTTTTTTATATTACAGTTTGGTGGTACATCGATGTCCTACAGAAAAAATTACCTTAAAAGGAGGTTATTAAAATTGGGTAATGGAAGGTTACGGAAGGCGAGGGATGTAAAAAATTGTAAGAAAAAATCTATATGTACCTTATTTTTCAGATTAATATTAAATGAGTGAGCATGGAATACAATCCCGGAAATTATCAAGGTTTACTTGTTCCAAATACAAAATATATGAAGGGTCAAAATATTAAAATAGAGATTGAGGACCGACGATTATGGTTTTAAATAATTATTTAATAAAATTACTGTTTGTAAAAAAATTAATGTTTTAGTTCAAATAATTAATATTTACACATCATTTTCTTATACATATAATTTCCCTTTATAATTTTCATCAATTTGACCATAAGTCTTCGAAATTTTCTATTATTTTTTTTCATTAAAAGTTTGAAATAAAAACCCTGAAAGTTATGTCAATAATTTTCATCAAAAAATGTATTGGAGGAAAATCTTATTAATATTTCGTTTCAATATGAATTTAATAAAAATATGAGAATCCATTTTTATATTATTATCCCAGAGAAGCTCATAATTTCCTATTACATGAAAATGACCTCCTATGAAACCATATACTTCCTTAAATTATCATTAAGATTGATGAAAGGATATTGGGATTATTACAACAAAATATAGGAGAATAAGATATCAGAAAATTAGAATGAATGAAACTGAACTATTTAATTTATAATCTAACCAACTAACTATGAGGCGGTATTCTCATCCGTTCATTCCCTCATAGGCTAATTTCTTAATTAAAATGAATGTTATCCTGTAATTCATAACCATTAAAAGTGAATTACGAAAATTATTTCATGTTCCCTGGCTTTGGTCTCCAATAAAAAAAAAAACTCCTTGAAGATAGATTATGCCCATCCATATCCTACCCATCAAGGCTATTATTATTTTTTTTTATCTATCGAGTCAATCCACCACAATGTTTTATGTTGGATATTTTATATTTTCTATATTTTTTAATACTACCCATGGTTACAATAAAATAATAATAACCATAAATAGGAAATGTTTGCTACCAACCCGATACCCAAACCTATACCTTTACGGTTGTCAAACGTCTTCCTAGTAAAGAGTTATTCATTTTCGATATTGGGATACCAAAGAAAAATATCGGTATGACGGTATTCAATTTTCTCATTAATGGGACTCCAGAAGAATACCATTTAAGAGACAACTTCCGTAAAATAATATTCCCTATTATTTAGAAAACCTATTTAAAAATGCTTCAACCCGTAAAACATATACTTCTTCCAATTTGAGCAGCTTAATTAAGAAAGAAAATGTCCTCAACGGTATGGGTATCCAAATACCCATGTTTATAGCTAGAATCTACCTCATTGAATACCTTACCGAAATTTTATTAAGATATCTTTGTCCAAATTGGAGCTATTTGTCCAGGATAACAAAGTAGAGAAAATAACCGAAAAAAGATCGAATGAAAGCCAGGGAAGGTCGGGGAAATATTCATAAAAGGACAGTGGGATACAAAAACGAAATAATTATTTCAAAATATTTATTTTTTGATTTTCTAAATTATTTTTTCAATTTTTATTTTATTCCAAATTTATTGGTTCAAATTTTTGCAAATATTTCTTTAATGAAATGATATAACATCTCCAAGAAAATATTTAGTTAATCTAAAATTCTAATTCTAATCATAATTTTATTAAATTGAATTAAATATTAAAATTATTTTAAATGATTTCTATTGGCAAAAAAAATATTTATTATTATGAAATATAGTAAAAATAGAGACAAACTGTCTCCCGCTACTTAGAGGATCAGCTGTAATGGGTCCTTCACGATTCCAGGGACTTTACATTTTAAAACTCGAGATTGAAAAATAATTTAATTTGCTCTAGCTGATGCTGAATTACCTGCAAATACTGAGATCATTTTGGAAGAGCAGAATGATTTTAAGACGGCTCTGTATAATGCCCGAAAAAATCACCTGCAATTCTAAAAGCTATACTACTATACTATCGACGTAAAGATATCGTATCGGATAAGAGAAATCCGATCGTATCGCAGTGAAATTGAAGATTTTATGAATACGCTTTAAGAAAGTATCAAAAGCTAATCGAAGGCTTTTAGTTAAAATATAATTTTAGTAAAATTCTCTCCCAATAATTAAATTTCGATGAATTCCGAAATTTTCGTTAAAAAGCTTTGTGTAGAGTTCATATATACTTGTATATAAATAAAAGCTTTAATGAATTGAATTGAATTGAAGGCAAGTTATATCATGAAGACATTCATCGTCTTTGTTAGGCCTTTCTTAAACAATTCATTTATCAGCCAGAAATTTTGGATAAATGAATGCTATAAATGAGCTTTTTAGGTTTTAAAAGTTTTATTTTGGAAAAAGTTGAAATTTCGTTTTTATTTTGGATAAGATTTCTACGTAAATTCCATATTTCACTTAAACATCATTAACGGATTAAAAATTTGGTTCCAAATTTTATAAAGTGACCTTTTAATTTTAAGCATTCAATGAGCTTTCGAGATTTTAAAATCTTAATTTTGTAAAAGTTGAAATTTCGTTCAAGGGCTACTGTACGAATAGAAAATAGATTTTAAGCGTAAAAAACTAAATTCAAAATTTAGAGCTTTCGTTGCGCTTTTCATAATTTAGATGAGATTTCTGCTAAATCTCCATATTTCACTTAAATTTCGTGAACGGAATAAAAATTTGGTTCCAAATTATATAAAGTGACTATTTAATTTTAAGCTTTCAGTGAGCTTACGAAAACTTCAAAGCTTTTTTTGAGAAAATTTTTAATTTCGTGAGATGACCGTTTTTTGCATAAAAAATAGATTTCAATATGTAGAAAACAAAGTTCGAAACTTAGAGCTTTCGTTGTGCTTTTAATTATTTGGATAAGCTTTAAGCGAATATTTTGCATTTTATCTAAATTTAATGAATAAAATAAAAATTTGATCCCAAATTTTGTAAAATGGCATTTTAATTTTAAGCTTTCAATGAGCTTTCGAGATTTTAAAAGTTTTATTTTGCAAAAAGTTGACATTTCGCTACAATGTCAATATAGGGATAATAATAATAGACTTTTAAACGCAAAAAATTAAGTTCGGAACTTAGAGCTTTCGTTGTGCTTTTAATTATTTGCATAAGCTTTCTGCGAAAATTCCATACTTAATTTATATTTAATTAATTGGATTAAAAAACGTATCTAAATTATATAATATTACATTTTAATTTTAAGCTTTCAATGAGCTTCCGAGAGTTTGGAAGCTTTCGTTGGGAAAACTTGAAGTTACGTTAAAGATTTGTTATTCGCAGAGAAAATAGATTTAAAAAACGTAAAAAATATGGTTCGGGAAATAAAGCTTCCTGAAAGCTTTTAAGTTATCGCAGAGCTTTTTTACGAAAAGTATAGTTTTCAAATATTTGTATTTTTCTTCCACTATTTCTTAAATTTTTGGCATCATTTGGCAAATACGTTGTAAAATCTGGTGGTAAATAGAAACAGATTTACTCAAAATTATTAAAATATACTATGGAGGTAGGAACCTAATTTTCCATGATTTGGCAACCTTAACCGTACTATACGAAATATATACATGAACTTGCAAAAATGTTTCTATCCACATAAAAGTAATATATAAAAACTACACGTCATTTATAACGTTATGCCTCCATGGATTTGATGATGTTCAGCAAATGGAACAATATAATTGAAAGGCAGCCTTTATTTTTGTTCTATTTCAATATAAACTAAACCGAAAGTATGCTGACATGCCATAATATTCTATCTATATTATAAAGTTTCTAATATACAGATTCGAAGTATTGTTCGAATATTATTCCTAACGATATGATAAAACATTGGATATATCGTATATATAAGCTTTAGACAATATGTAAGAATTGACAATAGAAAACATATCTATGTAATGCACAATATCCATCCATCCATATACCCCAATTATCCTGTGCCCCATATACAGATTATTGTGTAAAACAAACAACATTGTTTTTAATGCCAAACATTATTTTCCATGTATCTATAGCTTCGGAAGTTTAAAGATCGTTAGGTAAATTTTAAATTTAGAAGGATTTATTTAAAAGATGTTCATATGGAAGATGAGTTTGAAGAACTATTCATTTCTATAAAAAAAACCCACCATACAGCTATCTAGAACTAGAACTTTTTATGTACTTAGAAAATAGTAACAAAAAAGTTAGATATCTCCCCGAGAAATACTAATAATCCTTATGAATAGACAAGTTTTTTTTCTTCCTATCAAAAAGGTAAATTCTAAATAAAACTCAGAGTGAGGATACCTCTAAAATCCAGACCAAATTTCTATGATCTCGACACATTAAAAAAATGAGGAAATGCAACATATTGTCTCAAATGCCAGAATATAATAGGAATAAACAACAGCGATAAAGATTTCAGTCGGAAAATACTCCTCGTACATGGGAAAATAGGAAAAACATGCAAATAAAGCCAACAACAATACAATAAGACTTGTGGCCACATTTCATGATTTAACAAATATTATGTTGAAAATGAAATAAATGAACCCGAGAAAATTTAGAAAATTTTCCACCATTCAGATGCACCTGAAAACTGCCGACTTATATTTCTAGCGGAATAAGTTCAACGGTTTAATGGGAAAACATTTCCTTTATTTATTCCGTTCCGTATATATTTCAATGCATTTCATGCATTACCAACAAACACTATCGCTAAAAGGATATTTTTGTCCTCTCGTTGGATGCCAACGGTTTTAACTATAGGTCGGTACCGGGATACGGTAACCGGGGAAAAAAATATTTTTATTTATTACGTGTTATGTTTATGGGAAAACTAGGGGTTTTTTCCTCGGTAAATAAAAGCCTAGTGGGATTTATAATATTCACCAGTTGTCTGGGAACTATTTTCCCATAAGGATTCCTTCTTTCTGATTATATATGAAATATTTTCATTTTGTATTGAAATTTAATCTAAATTTAATTTCAAAACACAAGGTTTTATAACTCATAATTTTAGATGTCTCTGATGTAATACATTGGATTGTTTTGAATCCATGTTTTTAAGCATGAAAGACGTTCGAAATTTGGAAAACTTTGTAAAAATCGCGAAATATCGTGAAATTTGGACACATTTCGGGAATTTATTTCCTGATTTTTATAATATAATATAATATTATTGAAATTTTGTGATTTAGATGAAATTATTCGATTTTCATGAAATTGTTGAAATTTTATGAAATTTGACAATTTGACAAAATTTCTTATTTCTTTATAAAACATTCGAGAACATTTAAAATTAATGAAAATATATCAAGGTTTGGGAACTCTGTATTAAGGATAGCATTATATACATAATCTATATTAGCCCTAAGCAAACAAAAAGGATATAGGATATATAAAGGAAAAATGGACAACTTAATAAGCAAATATGAAAGAAATAAGTCAGATTAATTTTAATGAAAATTTGGAAAATTGATATAATAAAGATCGGGCTGCTCGTAATAGGATCTTGTGAGCATTTTTGGATCCCCGCACATTTTTCATCGTCATCCGCTTCCCACAGGAAAATTTCAAAATTAAATCATCAAGATGATGTCTAATAATTAAGAAATATATGCTAAATAATAGACAAATAAAAGCTAAATTTTATCCGTAGAAAATTAAAATTTATAAAAATACAAGATCTAGAATTTAAGAATTTATTCCTTAATTTATTTAATCTAAGGCAATGTGGAGAGCGCACCTTCTAAAATATGGGCTGCTACTCAGATAAATCAAAAACAAATTATTATTTCATTAAATTACTAAGTTATTAGTAAATATTTAATTAAAAAATATTTGTATTCATATATAAGTACAGTAATTAAAAAATAAAATTATTAGCGTTTGTTTTGATTCTAATACCAATTATTTTAGTTAATTATTTCATTTCCATTGAATTTACATGAAATTTTCAAAAAAGCCTATTTTCCGAACCTTATTTTTTCAATTTTGAAATTTCAAATTCAATTTGGTCCATGAAAGAAATTTCAAATTCTCGAAAAACAAGCTTCAATAATCTCCAAAGCTCATTGAAAGCCTAAAATTAAAATGTCATTTTATATAATTTGGAATGGAATTTTTATCCGTTTAACTAAATTCGAATGACATATGAAGTTTTCGCATAAAAGCTTTCCCATACCATATTAAGTTTAACGAAAGCTTTAAGTTCCGAACCAAATTTTTACGTTTTGAAATCTATTATCTATCCAGAAAACGGCTGTTTAATGTATTGCGAAATTTTCCCTAAAAAAGCCCGAAAAGTTCTGAAAGCTCATTGGAAGCTTAAAATTAAACTTTTATTTTATGTAATTTGGGATGATTTATTAAATTCAAATAAACTACGGAATTTTTGCAAAAAGCTTTCTCAAACCATTTTAACTTCAACGAAAGATTTAAGCTAATTGTGTAATCTATTTTCTATCCCGATAAAGATCCATTAATACAATTAGATAATTTTCCAAAAAAAACTTCAAAAGTATTGAAAGCTTATTGAAACATTAAAATTAAATCTGTGGCTCCACGCTTTAACCGCTTAAGTCAGAGTTTTCCAAACTGTGGGTCGCGACCCCCCGGGGGGTCGCGTAGTTCTTGTAGGGGGGTCGCGAGTTTTACCAAATTTGTTCGACTTCAAAACCTATCCAAAGAAGACTCCGGC
>JANTOP010007595.1:0-16242 GCA_027564815.1 Symmerus nobilis
CTCAAATCATCCAAAATCTATCTTGAGCCATGCTCATGCAAAATTTCAGGCCGATTTATGAATTTTTCATAGCTAGATATTTGAAAAATTTGTTCAATTTCCCTGGCAAATTTTGTCCAACTGGTTAGCCAATTTATTCAATTTGCAATATTTTTGCAAATATTATGTAAAATTGAAAATATTTTTGTCCAATAATTTTTCCTTTTGATTTACGACAAATCAGCAAAACGAAATTTTATGTCTAATATTTTGTTCGTCTTTGGGTCATACAATATGTGTAGAGTCCAACTGTTGTCGGCACTCCCCTATTTCTATTATAAATTATAATTTATTAAATATAGACAATTCAATTAATTTGATTTATCTATTCATAGTATAAGGTCAAGGGCTACTCTCCCAACATATATTTTTAGAATTCGGTCAAAAATCGCCCTACAAATTATTCAATAAACTCGATAGATTTTTGTTCAAGATTTTCATAAGGATTTATAAGGCAAAAATGTTCAAAATTTAAAATTTCTGATGGAATGATGACAAATTATTTTTAATTAATTATTATCGAAGCGGTTTTCTTAAATAAATTTGTTGAAAAAATCAATCGTTTTAAGATGTTTTTTTGACAAGAAAAATCGACTCAATCCAGATTTTATAGAATTTGTCTGGCAATCTTGCAGGAAAAGTTCTAGGAAATTTGAAAGCGTAATTCAGAAAATTTGATTACGAAAAGTTAAACCTAAGGATACAGTAAGGATATCATAAATTAAACTTTTTTCAAAACATCGATCCTCTGATTTTATGGGGGTCGATAAATGAGGTATATCAGGAAAATGGTAGCCTTTCAGGGAAACGGTTATAATATGAAAATGTTTAAAATTTGACAATTTCGAAATGGGTTGAAATAGGGAATAAATAACCAGGATCTATCAACACCTTAAGTTGAGGGAATCCCTTTACAATTTGTATTTTTAAAATTTAGCCAAAAATCGAATTGTACGAAATTCAATAAAATCAATAGATTTTTGTTTCAAATTTTCCAAAAAATCTTTGAGGAAAGAAAAATTTGATTCCGATGAGAATAAATTATTTCAAAAATGATTACGGAAGAGATTTTATTAAGAATTTTTTCTTCGATTTTATAGAATTTCCATGACCGCGTCTCGGTAAACTTAAATATCCAGAAGATTTTGAATGAAATTCTCTTAAATTTAAATTCGAGTTTCTTTAATTAGGTTTTTGGTTTAGAAATTAGATTGAGGTCGTCCACATTAGCCCTTGTAGTATAGTAATCAAATTGTTTTATTTAAATTATTGAATGAAAATTGGAGTTCATTTAATAGTTTAAATCAATTAAATATTGACTGACCATCCCTCCCCTGACATTCGCCAATCATAAATCAAACTTCGAATTTAAAATGGAAATAAATTATGAAATTTGATTCAAGGAAAAATTACTACAAATGCATGGCAAAATAAACACCATTATCAGTCGTAAATCAAAGCGCATATCCGTTACGAATAAATTTATCAGATGGAGTAAGGCGCTTCAGCTATTTACATGGAAAAATGATATTGAATTGGAACGGTTTTGTGTGGAATAATCGGCTTTTGTTAAATGGGATTTGATGTATTCTTGATATATACATTGAGTTACTTACAACAAACGAATTAAATTTAAATAAAACAACCAATTATTCAGCGTTTTACTTTATCTGGTTCGTGATTATAGACGGTGTCCATATTTTAAGCTTTAATAGTCTAGCGATTATGCATACTTATATCGGATAAATATCTACCAGCCTTACATCAGTTTATGTCCGTCATACATTTATAGAAAAATGTATAATACATTTTTAGATTTACTAATCGGTGTTAGAAAATCTTAAATAGTCTGATAAAAAAATCAGTAAAATCCCAGAATTTTCTAAAAATGCGATAAATAGCTAAAAAGCAGGAATAAATTTAAAAAATAGAAAAAAAGTTCACTCTATAAAAGCTCTGTTGAACGAATAATTCCATTCATTTTCAATCTAATTTGCTTGATTTACATGAAATTTTTGAACTTTTGAACCGAAGCTCAAATTTAAAATTCTGTGGTTAAGCTTTAAGCTTCGAGTAAAATTTTTTTGTATAGTTTTTATGTATTGTATATGGTTTTGAAATCTAATTTTAGTCGCAATAAATAAATTTTAATCAAATCCGAAACGTTTCTACAAAAGTTCTACAAAAGCTTTTAATTCTCAAAGAAGGCTTCTACTTTGGGATGTACTTCGATTTATATTAAAGCCTACGTTTCATTCAAATAATTTAACTGTAACGAAACTGATAATATTATGACAAAAGCTCCGCACAAACTTATGAGCTTAGCGAAAGCTTTCAGATTTGAATAAAATATTGTACGTTTTCCAACCTAATTTCTTTCGGAATTACTAAATTTTATACAGATCTGAAATTTTCCTACAAAAGCTCAACAAAAGCTTAAAAGCTTAAAAAATATTTTGAGTCTAGGTTCAACTGTAAACAAAATAAATCAACTTGAAGGGAAAATATAATTCAAAATATATAATATTATATCCTGAATTCATTAAGCTTTCAAGTTTTCACAAAGCTTTTTTAGGAAAACGTCAGATTTCTTTCAAACGTATTTAGTCCGGAAAATTAGGCTTTAGAAATGAAAAAAACATATTTTAATTAAAAGTTTTCGGTGAGCTTTGGGGATTTTGTAGAGCTTTTTTCATAAAATTACAAATTCAGCTCAAAACAAATAAATTGAATGGAAAATATAATTCCAAACATATAAAATTATATCTTTAATTCCTTGAGCTTTCATATATTCACAAAGCTTTTTTAGGAAAATATCAGATTTTCTTTAAATTCGTTTAGTCGGGAAAGTTAGGCTTTAAAAATGAATAAAAACATAGTTTAATTAAAAGCTTTCGGTGAGCTAGTTTGTTGAGTTTGGATTTTTTAAAAAGTAGTTTTTGAGTTACTATAAAGCTTCATTCTATATAATTATAGTCCGACTCAATATATTTTTCGAATATTTCTCGAACGTATAATAAACTAATTTATAGTTTCAATGTTTTTCCCTCTCCTGTCGTAATAATTTTACATGAGATTTGCTTCGGAGGTTGTTATACCAAACAACAGTCAATAAGTGAAGTGTTGCAGACAAAGCCTAGTAATTTTCCATTAAAATAATATTGACAACCTCTGGTGTAAATGGCCCATTAAAATAATGGAGATGTTTTGACCATTTGGGTATACGGAAAAAAACAAAAAAAAAAAGGAAAACAATACTTTCAGATTTGAGGATATTTTATTATGTAATAGCAGTAGCTTTACTCTCATACGAAAAAAAAATCCCAATTTGCATACATAAATTTATTTTACATGAAACAATATACCCGTATAGCCATGTCTGATATAGAATAACCTGGGGATGGTTCCCGGAAAGTGGGGCTGGTTCCCTTCCCAATATTTTGTACTGTAGTTTGGGGGTAGAAAAGTTTAATTCAATTTTATGTTTACCATAAATTTGTATGCATTTGGAAAATCTGTACGGTGATCCATTTTCTATTAAATAAACATATCTCTGCATAGGAATCCCTTGAATATCTCCCATCCTCAAAGATATATCCCATTCAATGGTATAATTTACTATAATATACTGGGAACATCGGATAAAGTTGTGACCGAATAGAATTTCTTTTTTTACTTGTAATAGATTTACAGACGGGGCAGAAAATTCATCCCTGAAAATCCAATACGTTATTTCTCTATTAAACCATAAGTCTCAATAAACTTATGAATTTATAATATCAGGTTTTTTGGAAAATTGTATGTATTATTTTAAGTAGAAAATTTTCAAGGGTAAAAAGTTTCTCTCATATACCCAATACTAGTAAGAGAAATTATAGTATACATGGGATATATAGAGATATTATTTACTAAAGTGGAAAAGTCTTTCTTTTCCATATAAATTTCCCATCATAGAAGTTTTACGGTAAATATAATGCCGATTGGTTTTTTGAAGCGTAAAGTTTAACCCATAAGTTAGAAACTCTTTACTTAAAGGAAATGAGAAAAATTAGGAATAGGACGACGACGATAAAATCAAAATTCATAATTTGTAGGAATTGAAAATATCGAGTACCCCTGTGTTGATTTTACATGAAATTTTATTAGTTTTTTTTGGAAAAAGTATTTTTTCCGGTTAAATCTACATCACTCTTATAAAAACTAACGTTCCCGGATATAAGACATTGGAGCTTGTAATTTATATAAATATTGGTGCATAATGTTGACCTAATTTTAATTGCTTATCAGACCAAAAGCAACTCTGGGTATAAATTCCGATATTGGTCAAACACTGCAGATAGAAAATTGAATTTTGGGTGTAATGAAATAAGACATCCTAAATAATAAATATCCTCGAATATTAAATTGTTTGAACCATTGACGTTTTCAATAAAAATATTTATTTAAGAAATCACTGTCTGCAGGGAAGAAAACAATCAGAATAAACAATACACTTTAAATGCATTAGAGATATTCCAATTGCATTTATATTGCAATCTATCCGTAATATCAGTGAATCTTGCAGGGAAAAGATGAATTTATATTCTATTGTTTTCTTGTTAACAAAAACAAAAATCTACTGCGATGATATGGCCGACTATATCCCTGAAGAGTTTAAACGCCGTGACATATTTCCCTGTGTACCCAACTTTTTATTATATTTTCTTTAAGAACAGCTTAACCAACAAGCTGAAAATGATGAGAAATGATTAAAGTTTGCGGCAAAACGTGTACAGTTTTTTAAATTTATGGTATTTCTAGTCAGCGTTGTCTTTAGAAATAATGAAATTTATAATTTACCGAAAGGAACTTAAACAAACATTCAATCATTTTCTACAGTTAAATTTCCCGAAATCCAAGCTCCCCCTGAAGAAGTTCAAATAAATCGAAATAAATTTTCTTATCTTATAAAACTGGAAGATAAATTTTAAATTTGATTAAATTTTGGTATATTTAATATTTAGTGAGTCTCTAGGTCAGTGAGGGCGAACCTAAGACCAGCGGGTCAGACACGGACCGACGCAGGATTTTTAAAGTTATGTTTAAAATCTTAAAATATTATTTTAGTCGGAATGGAATTTAATTTTTATTCCAAAAATTAAATTCAAATGAATTACGAAATTTTCGTTTAAAAGCTTTGTGCTGAAATCAAAAGCGCTTAGAAAGCTTTAAATTTCAGTTTTAAAGTTATACGTAGTAAAATCTATTTTCTATCGCATTAATTTAATGACATTGAAATTTAAAATTGTCTGAAAAGAGCTTTAAGAAACTTATCCAAGCTTTTAATTAAAATATTATTTTAGTCATTATTACATCTATTTTATCTAATAATAAATAAATTACAATGAAATCGGAAACTTTCGTTAAAAAGCTCTGGTAAATTAAAATCTGTAAGTAAGCTTTACATTTCAGAATTATATATTGAAATCGATTTTCTATTTCAATAATTTGACGTTAACGAAATGTCAAATGTTCTAATAAAAACTCTACAAAATTTCAAAGTATTCATCGGAAGCTTTTAATAAAAATGCCATTTTTTTTCATTCCCGAACCAATTTTTCATTAAATTTGTTAAATTTAAATTAAATTTTCGAGAAAAAGCTCGGTGGGAAATTTATAACTCAAATAAAGCTTTAAATTTAAACTTTATTCATTATAATTTATTATGTTTTAACGACTTTTCCCGTCTATTCTATACTTTTCCCGATTTCTTATCGACTTTTCGGATTTTTAACAATTTCTCCCCGACTTTTTCTCTAAATTCTCCCGAATGTTGGCTGTAAAAAAGCCTAAAATATCAAAGATTGTCAGCAAATCGAAAATGTAATAGAATAAAATAATAAACGTAAAATAATAAATCTTACAAAATCCGATCCGATTTCCCAGAAAACTTGTGAAACATAGTTCAGTGTAAATCAGGAAAAGTTATACAAGATTTACTAAATTTAGATAAAATACGAAGTTTATGCCAAAAGCATTCTCAAAACTATTGTAAAAGCTCAAGTTTCGAACTTAATTTTTTCCTTTTAAACATCAATTTCCTATGCAGATAACGGTTCTTTTACGAAATTTCAAATTATCCCAAAATGTAGCTTAAAAATCTCGAAAGCTCTTAGAAAGCTTAACATTAAATGTCATTTTATCTAATCTATAGAAAATCTACAACTAAATATACATTTTTCTAAAGAATGCTAGGTAATTTCTGGGATAAAAGCTATAACATTTTGTTAATGGGCCATAGAATTCTGCACACCTTATGCAGATGATGACAGCACGCCACTGTCCCCTCCCCCCTTTCCAAGTGACGCCACTGACTTAGTGACCCACGAGTTAGCACAAAAAAATAATGAACAAAATGTGACACACTTCTCAAAATGGTTCGCCATCTTACTGCTCTAGGTAATAAGTTAAAATTCATTTAGTCGTTAGTCTTAAGGATGTCTTAATATAGCTAATGGCCTGGAAACCTTACGAGTTTATTTTACAAGTTATTTTTAAAATGACTGTAAAATCTAATTACGCCAAATTGATTCCAAATGGTTAAATTAACAGATTAATTTCTCAAAATTGTCAAGAAGTTAACCATCGAATTTTGGTAGCAGTTCCTTGGAGCCAAATTTTTAAATCGCTACTTTTCAACAAAATGGGTCAAATATCTCAAAATTTGTATGAATCCACCCCAAGTATTTAGATTTTCATTCTCGACCCATCAAAAATGTAAAACTTTCAAATTCCCCTTCCCGACTTCTGAAAAATCAACAATCCAATCAATATTTGACTTGTAAAGTCAATATTTTTAGTCCAAAAGGCATGTAAGGGTTAACTTCTCCCGAAGTTTTTAATTTTACCATACGGGGTATTTATCTACGCAACTTTCATTAGAATATAATTTTTTTTTGCTGCCGAATAAAATTATTGGCAATCGGCGATCAATGGTTAAAATGTTCAGTTTTTGAAAGTTTGGTAAGGGGCACCCCAAGTGGAAAAAATCGACTTTTTCCAAAAATTCCAATGTTAATCAATTGCTATAGGAATTGCAATCACTTGAACACATTTTTGGTTAACAGAATTTATTGTTCACCGTCGTTAAAGGGTTAACCAAATAACATATCGTGTTGTACATCAATGGATGCATAATTACATAATGTAGCAATTTTGTAAAATATAATATTCTGATCCGAAGCAACTTAAGCGAAATTTTTGGCAAAGTTCAATTTTTTCACAATGAACGCCATCTACTGGTATATTTTTGTGGGATGCACTTTTGCATACTGATTAACTATATCGGGCGCTTTTTTTACTATACTTTTGAACAAAACTTGAAAATTTTGTATGCAGCGTCATCTATCTTATATTTTCTTTAGATTTATATCCACATAACCTATAGGCGTCCGGAACACGACTTTTTGATTCGATGGTAAATAAGGGAGCTAATATTAAAAAACTACTTCGGAAATGTTCGGAATTTTTCCGATGACATCAGCAATAGTGGAAATATCTTGCATTTCATTGATGGAATCAAAATTTATAAAACAAAAAATCATTTCCGATCAAAAATCTAGCTATCCTAACTACTTGGTTATCTATCTATCTAACTCGGAAAACGCTAATCGCGACTGCCTATTTATTGCCTATTTATTTATTAATTTATACATAGTTGATAGCTAGGTAGCTAGTAGGCTGAAAGAAAAATATAGATTAGGACCTTTATACTTATGAATCGGCTCAAATGAGTAAAAACTATGTACAGAAATTTGCGGCAACATCATTGGGACAAAGTTAGGAAATTAGTCGGAATGTAAGCTTTATTATAATAATTAAATAATTAACATTTAATTGAGTCAGCCCAAGAATGAATGTTTGGATTTGATCCAGAGCGATCCCTTGAAGTCTATCTGGAAACGAAACGTGAATTATTGCCAAGATTCTATTTTATATCGAACGATGATTTATTGAAGGTAATTTCTCACCAAATTGCTAATACAAAAATTTAATTTAAGTAATAATTTGGCAACTCTCCTTTCAGATTCTCAGTAACGCTAATAAACCGGAAGCTATGTAGCCGTATTTAAAGAAGTTGTTCGATGATATTAATAGATTAAAAATTAACAAAGTAATTTAGGTCATGACTAATTTGTAATCTGTCATTTGATCGAATCTGTCATTCGTCTGTAGCTTAGTAATAAATAATCTTAGCAGTCTTAAGTAGTATAAATAGAGAGATTAATGCTAACTTAGCGACATGTAAATATCCCCAAAATAAATAAAGGCAAATCAATGTAGATGTCACGTTTTCTCAGTGTAATGGGATAATTCGGAAATTCTATTAAATTGCTTCCCAACCGTCTAGACTTCTTCTGCAATTTTTATGACTTTTTCTCGGTTATCATATTTTTGGAATATTATCCACAATTTTTCGAAATTTTCTTCCTGACTTTTCTGTATCATAGCCTTATAGTTCTGGGCTTTCTTCAATTAATTAATTTTCTCGAATAACCGGGGACTTTATTTCAACTTTTCCTTGTTGTTCCGATCATTTCTTGACTTTTCACACCTTTTTTTTCCGAAAATTTGAAGAAAAAGTCGAGGGAAAATTTAGGAAAATATGAAATAAATTCGGAAATTTTGATTTCTGATCGAAGAAAAATGGAAAATTGAATAACGCAGAATCGTTGTTAAATGATCAAACGAAAGAATTCTATTTTTAAAATTTTTAAAAAATCAACCCCCGAATTTTAATAATTTAATTCCAATTTCGCCGAAAAAATATCTTTATCTTTAAATTTCAAAATTTTATTTATAATTAATTCAGAATTTGGCCTTATTTAGCTAATGGGATGAACACCTTAAGGGGGTTTCCAACAAGTTATATTTTTAAATTGACATCAAAATTCGTTTTTCCCAACATTCGATAATTTTGATCGTTTTTCGGAAAATAATAATTTTGTAATAATTAATATTTTAACATTTTATTTTTATATCTTATTCAATTTAATAAATTAACAAAAATAATTTTTATGGTAAACTTATTTATCTATTTCTGGGTCGATTCACCGTTCCTTCATCACCGTTTGCTGCTCTGCTTTCATTAAAAGTAGACATTACTCGCAAGCCATACATCTTCATTGGCGTAATGGGTAGTGTACTTGCCATTGTGATCGTCACAATAATCGAATTTGAAGCCTTAGCATATCGGATGGTGACGTGGACGTGGATTTATCTCCCGATAATTAAATTTAAATGAAATTGGAGACTTTCGTTAAAAATCTGTAGAAAATTAAGTTCGAAACTTAAAGCTTTCTCGGAGGTTACAATGGGCTGAGAAAGCTTTTAGCAAAAATTTCATAGTTTATTTAAATTTAATGAATCGAATAAAAATTCAATTCCAAAATATATAAAATGGAATCATTATTTTATGCTTTCAATCAGTAATTCGATATTTTAAAGCTTCATTTTAGAAAAAGTCGAAATTTCGTTAAAAGGCCATTTATCTGAATAAAAAATCTATTTTTAAATGTAAAAAATTAAGTTTGAAACCTAATTCGTTAGAGCTTCCGTTGAGCTTTTAATAGTTTGGACAAGTTTCTGCGAAAATTTCCAAAAAAAGTCTTTCTTTTACAGGGTGACCCAAACATTTTTTACTCGATAATATTTTTCTCTTACAGTGTGACTCAAAAATTTTTTGCTCAACAATTTTCTCTGAGAGGGCGACTCAAAATTTTTTTCTTACAGGGTCACCCAAAATTTGTTTTCTTAAAGCGTGACCCAATTTTTTTTCTCTTACCGGGTGACCCAAAAACCAGTTGGACATTTTTTTCTCAACAATTTATTTCTCTCTTACAGGGTGACCCAAAATTTTTTTCTTACAGGGTGATCCAAAAACCATTTGGACCAAAAAAATTTCTCTCTTTTAGAGGGTCACCCAGAATTTGTTTCTTACCAAAATCCCATTCGACCCAAAAACGAAACACGAATTTAATTAAATTGTCCGCCCGTGTTTTTTTTTAGAAGAAAATGCACTCTAGCAATATCACTGTTAAGGGGTCATAAAATTCTGCACACCTTATGGAGTTAACCGCGCATAAAATTCTGCACTTAACCGCACACCACTGATTGGTCAACAGCAATGGATAAAATGATCAAAATAAAGAAATAACATAAGGATTTAACGCTAGATTGACTACCTAGCAATAGAAATAAGTCATTGAAACTTTAATATGGAAGCGCCTATGCTCTCTTGAGGAGTAAGATAAAAGATGATGATGATGATGATGATTACTTGTAAGCAAATGTAAGTTTTGAATTAAAAAAGGCAAAAATAGCTACGATTTTCTGCAAATGTAGTATTGTTAATTAATAAATAAATAAATAAATGATTAAACCAGTAGTTCTCCTGGCAAATGATAGCTTTAGGTAACAATATCTGTTATTCTATAAGCTAAGGATATCCAAATCAGAAAAACATCGAGGTTATCCAATTATATAAAAACGAATCCTAATAAAGATTTTCTATATTTCCCGGTCTGAATAACAAACAATTATTGTACTTGCTTGAACCCATAATAAAAATGAAAATTCCCAAAAAACTTATTACAAGCTCACATAAAATTGAATTTCCACTTGGCAACCAAACATTTGGTAAAACTCCTCATATAAGCATCCGATTTATTTCTGTTATTTCCCAAAGCCAAACTTTGAAAAATATATCAGCCCCAACAAGAGAAAAAAGAAAATATGTGGGGCCGTGGAATGAGGAAAACTATTCACAATTCACGACGCTTTTTAAATGGGACTGACGACATTTTGACGCCACTTTATGCATTCGTGACTTTATGTTCCTTTATTATATAAATGACATACAGTACGGAGGATATGGCCAAATAGATATCCTTATGGGATATCCTTTTTCCAAATAGGTATATGGCCAAATAGCGCCGAATTGTCTACAGAATGTATCATTTTATAAATTTTATATTTTATTGTCTCGATAATCAATAAACTATGAACTTTCCTGATATTATACGAAAACATAACTTAGCTGACTCTTTAATAAAAAAAAGAAAAACTCTTCATTATTATTATGGAAAATCCATGAAAATTCAACGCCTAATATTAAAATACGAAATGATCATATTTATTATGACGGAAATAGCATTTTCATAGCTGGTAATAACTGTTAATAAATTTGCATTTCCACTAAATTATGGGGATAGCAGATAAAGCTTATTTTAATATGTAAACATATATAATGCCATATATACCTAGTAAATCTAATGTGGAAATTTAATGATCCAAAATGGATATTATGTTATTTGTCTAATAGCTTTAGGAAAAATAAACAATAAAATAGTCACTATAATAAAAAAAAAGAAAATGAATGGAAAACCTCATTTTTAAACTGTTTTTAATGAGCTCATAAAAAGATAGGGATAATAATTAGAAAAGAACTCATTAAAGTTTTATTTCCATTTTTATATATTGGATGGAGCTTTCCTCCTTGATGAAACATATCATTATGTAATCATCAGTGGCGTGCCGTCTAATGAGCAGAACCAATTTTTTATTTCTGCATATTTTTCCGAGGAACTACAGATATTTTCTCAGAAAGTTAGATTTTTTATTAAAATTTTTTTCGTTCTAATAAACGCTAAACAAAATGTCTCTTTATAATATTTTTTAAAATTGAACCAAGATTTTAGATTGTTTTTAAAATTGATTTCTAATTTCTAAACTGTTTTTAAAATTAAAAATTAAATTAAATATAATTGAAAGACTTCATTCTCTGAAATTTGATTTGGAAAAGGCGAAAAAATTTGGGCACAGCCGGGGAAAACGTCCGGTCAATAATGACTTAATTTATTCGAAAAAGTTATAGAAAATTAGAAAATTTCATTTCCCTAAAATCAGGAGGTTATTTTTTTGAAAAAAATTCGTTCCACAGTCTCCTCAGTGAAGCTTTGGGCTTAATTTCCTATTATCATTTTCTCGGATTCCTTAAGAAAATTTCCAGGAAATTTAATTTTTGAAAAAGATTGTCAGAATTTCGATTTATTGGCCAAAATAAAATAAAATTGAAAACCGATGATTTTCCTAAAATCAGGAGGTTGTTACTTTAAATAAAAATTGTTCTACAATCTCCTCAGTGAAGCCTTGGATTCATTTCCCATAATCATTTTTTCGGATTCCTTAAGAAAATTTCCCGGAAATTTAATTTTGTCAGAAGAGTGTCAGAATTTCTTTTTTTTGGCCAAAATTAAAAAAAAAATGTCAAAACCGATGATTTGTTAAAAACATTTGTTAATCAAAACTCTCCGAAAATTACTTAGAAATGATTTGCCATCATTAGATCATTTTGAAAAAAAATTTTCCCTTAGAAATTCGAACAAATTTTATTGTAATTTTGACAATTAGCTTTTTATATGATTTGAATCACATAATTTGGGAGGTGTTTGTTTGCAGTTAAGCCATAGATAGATAACTCTAGTTATCCCCTATTTGGATCCGTTTTAAAACTTTTCAATTAAAAATTTTTCGAGTTATAACAGTTTGCCTTAAAAGTCACCGTTTTATTGATGTACCACTTATATCGACACCTCTAAAATCAGGGGGATACTTTCTTTAAAAAGTTTGTTCTTCAAAACTATCATTGGACCCTTTGGTTTATCGCTATGTAAATAGATTTTTCGATTATTTAAGAAAATTAAGTTTTCCAAAAGTTGACAGAAATATTCTGAAAAAAAAATATTTTCAAAAGTGATAATTTTTTTTTAAAAATTGTTTCCAATATTATTTAGAAATAACCTGCCATTTATTTCATTAAAAAATTAAAAAACAAAAAATGTCCGAACGAATTTCATTAAATTTTTTCAAGTCAAATTTGAAGAGGATTTTAGCCATATAAGTTGGGAAGCGACCCCCCGATCTTAATGTTTCGGTTTTTCAATTTACCTGAAAAAACCTAAACTTGCTGTTTTTTTGGTATCCAAAGCCGTTTTAAAGCTTTTAAGTATTTACAAAGCTTTTGCAGGAAAATGTTGAATTTGATTAGAATTTAATTAATCGAATAAAATATGGATCTCAAAAGGAATAAAATTAAATTTGAATAAAAAGCTTTCGTTGAGCTTTGAAGGATTCAATAGAACTTTTTTCAGAAAATTTGAAATTGCGGCGCAGAAAAATTATTCGGATGGAAAATAGGTTTGAATGCATATAAATTTATATTCGTAACATAAAGCTTTCTTTAAGCTTTTAAGTTTTTTAATAGCCCCCACAGGAAAATTTTATATTTGATTACAATTTCTTTATTCCGATGAAAAATGGATTTCAAGATAAATAAAACAAAATTTTTATTAAAAGCTTTCGGTGAGCTTTGGAGGATTCAATAGGAATTTTTGAGAAAATTTGTAATTACGGCACAGTAAAATTATTCGGATGGAAAATAGGTTTGAATTCATAAAAAATTATATTCGTAACACAAAGCTTTCATTAAGCTTTTAAGTTTTTTAAAAGTTCCCACAGGAAAATTTTTGCGTTGATTACAATTTAATTATTAGGATGAAAAATTGAATTCAAAATAAAATAAACCAAATTTTTATTAAAAGCTTTTCGGTGAGCTTTGAAGGATTCAATACAACTTTTTTGAGAAAATTTGAAATTGCGCGCAGTAAAATTATTCGGATGGAAAATAGGTTTGAATGCATATAAATTTATATTCGAAACATAAAGTAAAGCTTTCAATAAGCTTTTAAGTTCTTTAAAAGCTCCCACAGGATAATTTTAGATTTAATAACAATTTAATTATTCGAATGAAAAATGGATTTCAAAATAAATAAAACAAAATTTTGATTAAAAGCTTTCGGTGAGCTTTGAAGGATTCAATAGAACTTTCTGGAGAAAATTTGAAATTTCGGGGCAGTCAAATTATTTAGATGGAAAAAAGTTTGCAATTCGAATAAAACTTTATTCAAAACGCTAATGTTTCTAAATTCTCGAAAAGCTTTTGTATGAAGGATTCAGATTTGATTAAAATTAAAGCTTTCCGGTGAGCTCTCCGGATTTCTGTAGAGCTTTTTCAAGAAAATATTCAGTTTTACCCAAAATGAATGGATTACAAAACGTATAAAATTAGCTAGCATTTTAACATGGGAAGCTATCTTTTCTAGGGAGAATCGACCAACGGCTGGTTATCCAAATTATAAATTTGGATTTTTCAAATAACCAACGGACAAAAAAATTGATAATTTTCCGTGCAGATATTTAATAAAATCAAAATTTTCAAAAACGACAGAGATTTTATCCGCACGCCATTGGTAACCATTCCGACTTTTTTAATTGTCAAGCGGGAATGATTTCATAAATACGCCATCGCGGAAATATTAAGTATTCCTGAAATTAATCGAGGACTATGCAAGGAAAAGAGACGAATAACAACTCAAATATATAGATAGTTGAAGGATGAATTTTTATTTCGATATTCGATTTAATAATAAATAAATAATAAATAAATAAATAAATGATTAAGGTTTATTTTCCCGATGTAATCCCTGAAAAATAAATAAAAATTTTATGCAATTAAAATAAAATAATATAAATGAATGAATTACTTTATTTTAAATGCTTTAATTATCACTTAAAAAGATTTTCGAATAGAATTTAATGGGGTATTTTTTTTTGCCCCCCCCGTATAACTTAAAAGCTCCATTTCAATATTTCATCTCGTATAAATCTAAAATTCGTATTTTATTCGACCTCATCCCTTTAATACCTACATCCAACCCCCATTCATTTGTTTATAACTTCTCAAATCTACCCATCTACCCACATCGTCCCCAGCGGGTTTCACTTGAACTTCCCATTCGAATAAAAGCATCAACAAATATTATAATAATTTATATTGTTTTCTATATTTTGGATGTTTAGATAGAATGGAGAAGTATTATTTATACCGAGATACAAGGACTGATGAAGAGCTTAATTACAACTGGCATCTAGAAAGTCAAATATAATTACAATCTAATTTATACTCATATAGACTGAAGTTTTAGGGGTGTAAGGGTATTATACCCGTGGAGTTGGAATTTTTTTTCAATTTTTTTTCTAATTGATGCTGTTATAATGAATCTACTTTATAATTGACTAACTTTTGAGTTTAAAATAAATAAAAATTATAAGATTTAGTAGGCAGGTATCAGATAATAATTTATACAATTATTAATACACATTAATTAAATAATAGGCGACTAGACGTAAATTAAATAAATATTTTTAAGAAGTTGATGCATCCATCTCGTTAAAATATTTATTTAATTTGCGTCTAGCCGTTTACTTTTTAATAAATCAACTTGTCCATTAAGAAGTCCTTTTGACATCTTAAAAATTCTAAAAAACATTTCATGAAAAATATCCCGTCATTAATGATAACTCATTTTTAATAGATTCGCCAAAATTCGAAAAAAAATATTTTAAAATTCAAAAGTTAGAATTCAACAACAGATACATTTGCTAATTACTTTCAGGTAAAATCTTCTTCGATAGTAACTTTAAGAAAATTGTAATATATTCTAGAAAAAGAGCTCCACGAAAAATAATTGTTTCATCACAAAATTATTTATTAATTGTTGTCCCCATAAAAAATGCAGGAGAAATATGTCCCGAAAAAGCAGTAAAACCAGTCAAATTGATTGGATTTCCTTACAAAGCGATTTTGGATGATATTGTCGTGATTTTTGTCGTGATTAAAGAAATATAATTTGGAGGAACCAGGGAGATCCCTGACCTTAATATAATGATGGATCACCTAAATCAGCGATGGCGAACCTTTTCAGCTCAGTGTGTCAAAATTCTTAAAAAACCCTGCTTAACTCGGGTACCGTGTCACATCGAGAAATGTCCATTTATTATGTTTATACGTACAATCAAATTTATAATATATATAGGGGAGGATGGGGCGAAGCGATGCAATCGAGATTTCTCGGAAACGGTGACACTGAATTGGCAAAAATCATTGTCATGAGTTGCGCCATTTAATCCTTTATATATTTAGTGGCATTGCATTTAAAAGTTTATTAACTCACAAGTGCTACACCAAAGTCACTAATATATTTTTGGCATTTAGTATCTATTTATGTTTTTGGTATTTGGTTTTTTGTGCCTAGAGAATTTCAT
>JANTOP010007606.1:0-16241 GCA_027564815.1 Symmerus nobilis
CCCCCCCCCCCCCCCCCCCGGTCACTGGTCTGTTTAGTTAATAATAATTGGAAAATAAAAAAATATACAAAACCGCGCAAGTATTATAACCAATTCAGAAATCTATTTAAATTAACTGACTTTCCATATCAATAATTTCTTTTCCAATTAACGAAAAGAAAAGAAAGAAATTTCCTACCACCTACCACTTAAGAATAAAATTTTAGAAAAAAGAAAATAGAATGTCTGTTAGGTTCACCGAAAATAACCTTCACTTTAGACGTCATCTAAATGAACCACAAATATGTTCCATTCTACCACATAATATTCCTGAAGATAAACCGTTCTATTTTTGTATTGTATCCTTAATTAACACACGGATACTTATAGTATGAAAAGGGAAAAGTACACTTTTTATTAAAAAAAAAGAAAGAAAATTGAGGCCACCACAAGAACTACTATATAAATAGTATACCAATACCGGGGGTTAAAGAAACTCTGTTACGGTGACGGTGTTACTTTGTATACTAATTTTATAGCTCAACAATCTCATAAATTCTGTCTCTAGCACTGTTCTACCAGTACCACCCCACATATACTATATATATCTATATATATGAAATACAATGTTCCCTACTTAAAATATGGTGTTTTTCTTGTATTTAACAATTTTATTTTCGATGCTCTCGGATTTTGTGTATTTAGTTAGATGGAGGATAATATGGTAAAAAACCATTAGATTATAATACACGTTATATGTAGAATTTTTTTACCAGACAAAAGACGGGAAGGGATGTTATATTTTTATTTCAGTTCTTTCAATTTTCATGGTAGAAAATTATTATATTTTATATGAATAGAGAGGTTACATGGTAACTTACATAAATAGTGGTTGACTGATTGACATTCACAATTTTATTTAACTTAACATATGGCTGGATGGGTGCTTCAGTAATAAATTAATGTATTTCTGTTCATGCCTTAAATCAGGGGTGGGCAATCTTTTCTGTGCAGAGAGCCGCTCGTAATAAATGTAATGGCTGTAATCTGACATTTGGTTTCTCCTTTGTAAAATTTCGACTAAAAGACTAAACTAAGAAAATTCATTAATTCAGAATTTTATTAAGGGATCGGAAATGTGATTTGGGAAATTAAATTTAAGGATTTTTTAAGATTTAAGGATAAAGTTTTTTTAAAAACCATCAACCAACTTATATGTTTAAAATCCCCAAAAAATTCGACTTGGCAAAAAATTCAATAAAATTGATCGATTTTTGATCGAAACTTACATTAAAATTCCAACAATTTTCCAATCTTTACAATGGGAAAATATGTCTAAATGATTTCCGAATAATTTTTATTAAGACAATTTTTTCAAAAAGAAATTTACTGTTTTTATAAAATTTTCCTGAATAATCTTGTGGAAAACTTAAATTTCCGGTAAATTTTCGATGGAAACCGGAAAATCTGGTTACGTGGAAATAAGCATAAGGGTTAAATGAAGAAATTGTGGAATAAACTTTTCCAAAAAATGTATCCCCTGATTTTATGGGCGTAAAACAGGGTGCCCTATGAAATATGCACACTTTTTTTAAAATTGGTCATAATTACCCGGAAAAAATCGGGGTAAGGCAGAAAAGTAATTAGGTGAAGTTAATAAAATCTGGGTAAAATCCAGACAAATCTGCCAATATAGGGACACAGGCCAAGAACATATTGAAACAGTGGGAATTAATTGAACGATATTCAGAGTTCAATTAAATGCGGGAATTATTCAGCAAAAATAAAATAAATTTAAGAATTTAAAAAGACGGGAAAACGCGATAAACAAAACGTTGTTAAAATCGGGAAAAATCTAACAGTCCCAGAAAAATGTTAGAATATCAGAAGAACTTGCAAAAATATCGATAAAGTTAGAAAAGCCCGAAAAGCTGCAAACTTTTTAGGATAAGAGTTCAGAGAAGTTGAGAGAATGTGTTAAAAATAAAATGAAGTCGATAGTATGGAAAGTAGGGAAAAATTTCGCAATAATTGCAGTAAAATGCGAGAAATGATAGAAAATTGTTGCTAAGGCAATTTCTAGGAAAATTTCGATTAATTAGAGAAAATCGGGAAAAGTAGAGAAGTAGGGACTAGCTATGCCTTTAAATTCCTACCTTTTTCTACAGATTTTTCATTGCTTTTGACTGTTTTAACAAAAAAACATAAATTCTGCGGATAGATCTCCACTCTACAGCTAAAAACTAGCAGCAAAATTCTACAGAACTGAATAATTCGTCAATTAGGCACCTAATAACTGTCTATTATGATGAAAAGCAGATTATTGCTACCAAAGCTACCAAAATTACTTGTACGGAAAAAGTCCGATAATGTAGTCAATTAAAAACTGGGGGGCAGGGTTTCTAGTGGGGAGAGGTGGTAGAAATTTAAGTAATTTCTTTAAAGAAACAAGAAATATTAAAATTAAAAATAAATTCAGGATTTTGTACTTTATTTTGGAATTTCCTTGTAAGGTTTTTCGTGCCAAATTTATTCTGCTAAATATTTTTTTTCGAAAAATTTATGCAAATTTGTATGTTTTTCCTTCTCTCAGTTTTCCTGTAATTTTAAATTGTTTATTAAATTTTCCACACCCATGAAATTTGGATACATTTTTTTAAACAAATTTCGAAAATTTAGAAAATTTTCGAATTTTTATATAATCTTTGTGAATTCCGGTTTTCGGAAAATTTTCTAAGAATTTGTAAAAAAAAAAAGAAATCGGTGGGAAAATCAAAACATGAATTATTATAATAAAATTCTCAAGATTCAATTTCAGTTGAAAAATGAATAAAAATCAGATCTGTTAATCTTTTCGCTTAAATTAATTTTAACTGAAATTTTGAAATTCTAAAATTACCTTTCCACGAAATTATTAACATTTCTTTGAAAAGTGGAAATAAATAAATTTTACTAGATGGAATCACATCAAAATTCGGAGGTTGACTGTTTTTAAATCTGAGAAACCAATTTATTCAGAAAAAAAAATTATTATGCGCAAAAATTCGTCTTAAAGAAAATTCTATATTTCTGCAGAACGACCCATAAACGACTCATTACTCAAAGGAGAAATCTTTTAAATCGTTAAAATTTGAGTCTAAATAAAATGAGAGAAGAGATTAAAGTTGACAGATGAATTAAATATATCTAAGACTTTCTTGAAATTCTCCGCTTAAAAGAACCCTTAATCTGGCAATCCTTAAATTATCTGGGTTTGGATGAACCAAAACCCATATTTTTTTGAATAAAACAAAATTTTAATTTTATTCTGATCCAATTCTATGCTTCTGAATACATAAATAAAAAGACCCACACAAAGGAAGGGCAGCAGAGATTTCTTCTGTCTACACATTCCGGGGGGGCCTAGTTATGAAATATGTCTTTCTACATTTTGAATATTTGGCAACCAGGGAACAAATCGTGTTAAGATGATTTTTTTTTTAAAAATCATCCTTTTCCGATTTCTAGACATTTATAATGAGGATGACTGATGAAATGTAACTTTTCGGGAAATCGTTCATAATTTTCTGGGAATCAATTAGAATTCTCTTCTCGAAATCAATTTGAAGATGAATTTATTTATCCACTTAATACTCATATATGAGGGTGTCTTGTCATGAATTCTATTTTTAAAATGATTTCTGAAACAAGTAGGAGTATTTTCGTATCTCTGGGAGTACGTAAATGAAGTACCAAATCAATTGAAAAAGTTTGCGAATTTCTTAACATTGATGTTTGCGATAATTTTAATAAGAGGACGGGATAGCATAACTGTTTAAAATTGTTATGTAATTAGATCATTCAGATCATCCATTCCTAAAATTCTACACACCTCATAGAGAAGTTGACCGCACACCCCTGATTTAAATCATAAATTTATCATTGTTTCCATGTCGAGAAAAGGCAAGTCTAAAAAAATCAAAAAAGTCTGCCGAGTTTCATTCTTCGAAAGTCAATTTTCCAATTTTCCGATTTTCATAAAAATTTTACATTTTTAAAAATAATCGATTTTTATTTGGAAATTTGGAATAAAATATCATGATTTCTGATTCATAATAAAATTTGTCAGTTTTCATGAAATTGTCCAATTTTTATAAAATAAAAATACCCGATTTTTTGACGACGGAAAAAAAACCTTTGATTTTATTCAGTTTTCCTGACTGTCACCAGAACAACTGAAATTTCCGGAAAATTCTGTTAAGGAATTGGAAAATCTAATAATATGAAATTATGCCCATAATGGCACAGTTCGGAATTTATAGAACAAATTTTTCAAAAAGTCCATCCGTTAATTTTATAGGGGTTGATTAAAGGGACGCAACAGAAAAACGGCTACTTTACATAGAAATATTTATAATCTTCCGGAAAATTGAAAATTTGAAAATTTTGAAATGGCTTCAAATAGAGGATGACTTGGATAAACTATCAAGGTTATAAAGTTAGGGGGTCCCCTCACAACATATATTTTTAAAATCCGATCAAAATCGAACTGTATAAGAAATTTGATGAAATCATGATTTTTCAGTTCATTTTGAAAAAAAAAAAAATTGAAAAAATTTTTTTCAATTTAATGTCGCCAAATTTCGTTTAAGGAATTAACGTAGAGATTTTGTTGCGAAATTTTTTTGAAAAAATCAAAATTGACATTTCCACGAAATTTTTCTAAATTTTATAAATTTTTCCCAATCCCATTCCCGTATTTCTTCGAAATTTCTTTGGATTTTTCCCAAATATTCAAGTGTAGGTGGTTCTATTTTTATCGAGTATGAAACACCCTGTATAATATTCTATAAACGACTGCTTTATCGCCTGAGAGTAATTTACTTGAAAATAATCATAAAATGGATTTACTAAAGGAATAATTCCTGAGTATTCATCGCATCTAATCAATTTATAAGCCAATGGATCTTATATACTAATAACGGTATCCTTTATCCTCAACCCTTAATATTAATAAATACTGGTATATATACACCCTGTGTTAACGTCATATATTTTTATTAACATACAATACCCAAGCACCAATCATAGATATCCAAGAATATCTAACAAGAGAAAAAGAGGAGAGATTTCTATACCGGAAAAAAAAATTAGTATAACCGATACCGATATAAGAAATCAGAGCTGGAACCCATCAAAATGATAGAGGTGATTTATGGAAGAGATAGTAGAGATACTAAACATGGTATCCAGTCCTGAAGGAAAAAAATTGAGCATAGTACAGACGATATAACTGTTATAATTTTCTTCCAAAAGAGACGACCAAATAAAAATTAGTAGTATTATGCATGAATTCACTAAATTATGTCTAAATGATAATCTTTCATCCACTATAAAATAGGGGTAGAATTATACATAATCCGAACTAACAGACTAAAAATAAAAGAAAATTCGGAGAGCAACAATTTCAAACCAATATCGTCTAAATATGAAAATTCGTAAAACGCGTGAAAAATAACATGGAAAACGAACGAACGTTCTACGTGGCAATTTATTTTCCAAACGTTGAAAATGAGAGTATAATGAAACCGTATTGCAGTAAAATACTATGGCATCCATACAACTATAAATCGACCGACCATTGATTTCCAAAGCAGATTAGTTATTGAAACTCATTTTACTGATCGAATAATATTAGTAATTAATTATTAATATGTGAATAATTCGGCTTAGTACACCAAATGGATTTTTAAATAAATATCGCCATCAAGGTGATTTGAATCCACTGAATATTCATTCCCATTTAATTATTTTAGTTGGTATAACACAAAGTACTACAACGGATATGCTACTATTAAATCAACAGGATATATACGTCGGTTATGTATATACTTATTGTATTTATTGAATTATTAATAATATCGATTATGCGCTATATTCCCAAATGATTATTATCATCTTTCGATACAATTTTCTTTTCACTGAACTTGTACCTTTCAAAGCTAATGTTGAAAGTCTATTGTATTGAGGGATGGTAGGTAAGTTTAAATTTAATATTAATTTAATAAATGTCCCAAATATTAAATTTTTTTCTAAAAAAACATCCTGGAAATTGGATTATTTTAAAAAAATATTAAAAATAATTTCCCAAAATTTCCCAAAAATATCCCTAAAATATCCCAAAAAATTTTTATTTAATCAATAATTGTTATAAATAAATTTGTCATTAAAAAATATCCCATAAAAATTTCTAATTTAAAAATTGGGAAAAATATCCCATTTTATCGTCATAAATATTTATTTCGCTATAAAATTTCCCTTATCGAAAATTAAATTATTCGCAGCGAATAAAAAATATTTAAACGATTTACGGAAATATTTTTGAAAATAAATTGACCAAAGAAATAAATCCGAAATCATGACTCATTTTTGAATAAAATATAGAAATTCACTCCTAATTCGAATTTCCATTAAAATTGGGAAATTTTATAATAAATGTCGGAAAATTTCACGAATATTTTGAATTTTTAATTAAAAAAGCGAGAGTTCCATCAGGATATTTCTTAAAAATTTACAAATTAAAAAAAAAATGGAAAAATTTTATTAAAATCGGGAAATTTTACAAAAATTAAAAATTTTAATGAAAATCGAAAAATCCTTTAAATTTGGTACATTTTTTTTGAAAAATCGAGAAATGTCTTTAATATCGGAAAATTTAAATAAAATTGGGATTTTCAGGAAATCCGAGAGATTTTGTCAAATTCTGATGTCAAGATGGGATTCTGAGTCCCTATTCTATTTTTTGATGTTTTATTTTTCAAGTTTTATCCAATTATGCAAGGAAGTGTTTCCGATTTTTAATGAAATGCCCAATTTCTCAATTTTTTAGAAAATTAGACAATTTTGATCCAATTTTGAAATTGAAAATTAGAAACTATTCGTAAAATTTAAAAACTACTAAAAGCTAATATTATCCAAGTCCTCATAAGTTTTTTTAATTTACTGACCGATAAACCTAAATTGTAATTTTTAGAATATAATAAAAAATTGAATTCGAATTAATTAATCGATTTTTAAGTTGAAAGTACTCAAAGAAACTGATTGTATAAGTCTAAGATTTGTTAAAAAGTTTTTAAAATTTGTAATCGACAATTAAACAAATTTAAGAGTTTATTAAAATTCAAAATATGAATATTAAATTATCAGATAGAAAATCAAGATCGCAACGTTTACATTTAGTTGCTAGAATTATCCAATTTTATTGTAAAATTAAGGATTCAAAATTATCCAAAACAGTTACTCAATATTAATTTTATTCCTAAATGATATTTCAACAGTTCATTTTTTTGTTTTTAATTTTTATTTTCTGACATTAAAACAAGTTTTGATTTTGGTTAATGATATTTTTATTCAAAAAAGCCAAAAGAAGAAAATTTGGAATGGTTTTCTTCCATTTTGGCCAATAAAAAAATCCATCAAAATCAGGAGAAGTTATAGGATATTGCGGAATAGGTATTGCATATCACAATAAAAATTTTCGGGCAAAGCTCTATACAAATTATCAAAGCTCACCGAAAACTTTTAATTAAAATAATATTTCATACTTGTATATATTTTAATAAAATCGAAAATCTTTCTAACCAAAGCTCTGAAAAAGTTTAGAACCGCAAAGAAAGCTTTAAGTTTAGAATAGAATTTTATTCCTATTGAAACCTATTTTCCATCAATATAATTTAACTGTATCGAATCCAAAAATATTCCGGAAAAGCTCTAAAAATTATCAAGCTCTCTAGACTCTGTAAGTTCCCGACATAATTTTGTATGAGTTGCAATCTATTTTCCATTCAATAAATTTATTTGGTTCGCACAATGCTATACAGAAATCTTAAAAGCTCATCGAAAGCTTTTATTTCATATATTTTCAAATCTTTGATATTTCAATAAGATTTGACATTTCCCATTCCCTTAAATTCATTAGTCTGATAAAATATCGAAAAAATCGGGGAGACATCTGGGCAAATTATACGAAATCATTGAAACTTTCTCGGAAAATTAGACAAAAATAAGTTTGTCCAAACACAGAGAACAAACCCGTAAATATCAATAAATTCGTAGCAAATAAAAAAAAAAAAATCGGGGAAATTCAACCAAAATAGTAGAGAGAAGGTAAAGTCCTTATACTTGCTGGATAAATCTAGAAAGTTGGAGTAAGTCGATTAGAAGGAATAAATATCTGATTTCGAAACACCGATTTCAACCCAAAGAAAAATACTTAAAAATAGCCTGAAATGACTTTCAATCGTTTCCTTCCAATAAATCTCTTGAATTCCCTGCCGATTCAGAATTTGCATTCAGAGCCGGGGGGAAGTTTAATATTTTAATTAATTAATTTTATTTTATCATATTTTCAAGTATGAAATCGAATGTTTTGCATCGAATTTTAATAAAAATAATTTCCTTATCAAAATACCTTTTTAATAATTAGAAACAGTAGCGTGCAGTCTAATGCGCAAAAGGAGCAGAGCGCACCTGATATAACAAGAAAATCGTATCCAATTTTCATTCCTGCAAATTGCTAAATCAAATTATTTTAATTAATAACTTTGAATCATTTTACGAGGCAGTAAAATTGAAAATTGTCTGAAAAAGCTCTAAGTTCCAAAAGCTCATCGAAAGCTTTAAATTGAAATATTATTTTAGTCAGTCGGTCTAATTTTTCTCCCAATAATTAAATTTCAATAAAATTCCAAATTTTCGTTAAAAGGCTCCGCGGAAAATTAAAATCTCTACGAAAGCGTTGATGAATTGAATTGAATTGAAGGCAAATTATCATGAAGGAATTCAATTTTCCTTGTTCAAATTTGTAATTTCATGAAAGGATTGATATCTGGATAGAGAAAAGATTTAAGCGTTATAATTAAGCTCGAAACTTAAAGCTTTCTTTGAGCTTACAATGGACTGAGAAAGCTTTTAGCGAAAATGCGGCATTTTTTCTAAATTTAATGAATCGAATAAAAATTGGATTCTAAATTATATATTAAAATTATACTTTTATTTTAAGCTTTTAATGAGCTTTTGCATTTTGGAGCTTTATTATGGGAAAAGTTAAAATTTCATTAAAGGGGCGTTATCTAGACAGAAAATAGATTTATAAGCGTTAAAAATCAAGTTAGAAACATAGAGCTTTCGGTGCTCAATAGTTTGGATAAGCTTTGTGCGAGAATTCCATATTTCATTTAACTTTAATGAATCGAATAAAAATTCGATTCCAAATTATATAAAAGGATATTTTAATTTTAAGCTTTCGATAAGCTTTTGAGTTTTGTGAAGCTTTGTTTGGGAAATTTCGTTAAAGAAACGTTATTTGGATGGAAAAGAGATTTTAAAACGTTAAAAATAAGGTTCGGGAAATAGAGCTTTCTGGGAGCTTTTAAGTTTTTGTAGAGTTTATGTACGAAAAGTTTGGTTGTTATATTTTTGCATTTTTTCTCAACGGATTTATAAACTATCTGCATAATTAAATTTTTTTTGGATCTGAAGATTCAATATTTCTCAGTGCGAGCATTTACGAATTATTGATCCCTCTTAGGTAAATTTTAACTTTTCCGAAATATTGAATTTGTGTAATTTTACCTAACTGTCAAAGCAACTTTCTGCGTTTTACATATTTTTCCGGTCGAAGATATATACGGCATAGATAGATTCGGCATACACTCGAGTAATAGCACTAGGTAATGTACTCTTGGATTAAGGAACCGCATATGAAAAAGGCTGTAACATTTTGATAAGATTTCTGATAACAAAAACCCATTCTGCACACCTTATCGAGATGTTAACCGCACACCACTGATTAGAAATAATTTGAAGTCATGGATTAGCAGTTTTTTGAAAAATCTTTGATTCTTAGAAAAATCTTGAACAAAAATCGATCAAGTTGATTTTCAACGGGATTTTAAAAATATAGGTTGAGAGGATACACCCTAACTTTAAGGTATTGGTAGATCATCCAAATCATACCCTACTTGAATCTATTTCGACAATAATAAATATTAAATTTACCGGAAAGTTATAACGTTTTTTAAGAAAACCACTCATTTTCCTGCTGTTTTTTAATATCAACCCCTATAAAATCAGAGGGTTTATATTTAGAGAAAGTTAGTTCTACAATTTTCTAACTCTACCCTCTAAAATTTAATTTTACATAACCAGATCATCCAATTCTATTACAGTATTTCCCGGAAATGTAAGTTTTTGGTGAAACTCTGTGATGATTGGATTGGTAATTTCTATTCTATAAACTTTCGGTCATTCCCCATATTAGTATCCATTCGAAACAAATTATTCAAGTAATTAAATTCTGTTTCAACTGCTGAAGGTTTCTGGGTGATGGTTTATTTTTCCAATTTAACAAAATATGTTATATAAATAGGCATTAGAAATATATAACAAAGTAATGACTAAATACTAAACTATACACCGATGGATACACGACACGATTCTATGATTCTCGTCAATAAAACTATACCAATTTTAACCAACGGCAATATATTTTTGAAAATAATTTAATATTCTGTGTTTTGTTGAAAATGCTACTCATTTGTATTACCTCCTATTACCCATATCCACACCCAACAGCTTATTCAGCCCCGGAGTATTTATCGAGAAAATGGTATGGAATTAGAATAGTATTTGTATATACAAGTATTGATCTTATATGCGAAATTGGTATTATAAACTAAGTATTTTACAACCATTTTTCATTATAATGGGATAGTGATTCATGTGAGTATTATGTAATAATAGATCTACTCAATATTACCTCATAACATTTATTTTAATGAATCATTGATTCTCATCTCATCCGATTTTTTTTCTAGAGGATTATTCTACGTGATGAAATTGAAATTAATATATTTTTTTAAAGAAAATATGTCTTTAAGACTGAATATCCATTTCCGTAATTCAAATCTTAAAGACATTTAATTCATCCTGTTAAGTTTACGAAATTCTTATAGATTGTGGACCAGGATGATAGTGATCGAATTTAGAATGTGGAATATTAAATCTTTCTGTTGGTATCAGAAGCGAATTTTTATTAAGATATCTGCAGATTTTTGTTAATGAAAATCGTGAATTTTTTAAAAGCCTGCCCTGATTCGCTTAGACATTTTTTTTTAAATCCTGAAATTATTTTTTATATTTTAAAAAATATCCTGCAAATTATCAGAAATATTCTCAATTTTATTTTAAAAATAATGAGCAACTTCGGCCCTTATTAGAATGGAATTCAAACTCAGGCTGTTAATGCAGATAAGTTATGCGTTCATTAACTTGGCTTCTCGATGAACTTGAATTGAATTGAATTCTTATTATCCGGAGTTATTATTAAAGGAAATGAGTTTCCTAACAATTTCCAGGAAAAAAATCCCTGGAAAAGCCCGCATTTCCTAAAAATTTTATTAAGAAAAGAAGGGATGGTAATTTAATTTTTTCATCACCTACGAGAGCCGCATTACCAAACTTCTGGAATTTTACTGTCACAATTAGAATCCATATTGTCTGTACAACCCCTGCAAATTTAGAGGAAGGGAATCACATGATTTAGTGAGAATTTTTATTGATAAAAATCCCTAAGGGAACGATAGGAGGAGAAGGATTTGAAAATATAAGTTTTTTGAATCATACGATTTCTGTTGGATTGTTAGTGGAAGTTTTGAGAGTACTTAGGGATAGCTGTGGACTAGAGACCATGGGATTTAAAGCTACGCCTCCTGATAACTATTTGTTCATTTATTGTTCCTTCATTTTTAATTGTGAATTAAAAATTATAGATAAAATTAAATTAATTATTAAAATTAGATAAAATCGAACAATTAATTATGGGGAACTCTGCCAGTATATTCGTAAAATTCATGGAATGATAGGGAATTTCTCGGACGAGTTTAAGCGTTGAAATAATTTTGCAATATTTGAGACTGGGGACTAAATTGGTCGAGATAAAGTAAGATAAGGACAATGTGTACTTTAAGTTACTTCTAATGTATCATTGGAACTTTTAGATACTGATACTAACTCCCTCTAGTCTCTTCAGCTAAGGTTTATCAGCTAAAGGTTCCAAGATGTGCGATCAAGTTTTAAAAGTCAAGATTAAAATCAAATATCCAAAATTAAATAGATTATGGACATTACTTGAGTAGAAAATAAGTTTCAATGCCTATAAAATTCGAAGTCGAATTTAAAGCTTAAATTCAGCTTTTAAGCTTTCGCAGAGCAAGTATAGGACACTTTTAGATTTAAGTAACGTTTAATTAGTTGAATGTATAAAATTTTATTTAAAACTTGAAGCTTTCGCTGGGATCGTAACTCTATGTGCCCTAATAATGCCCTAAACCGAAAGCATTATCTGAGCTTTAAAGCTTACGTTGAACTTTTCTAGGAACATTTCATATTTCATTAAAATTTGATAATTCGGATAAATATTAAATTTGAAAATGTATAAACTTTTATTCAAAACTTAAAGCTTTCGTTGTGCACTTAACTTTACTCGGAGCTTTTGTAGTAAGATTTTGAGTTCTTTACAGGTAAATTATTTAGATGGAAAAGGGGTGCCAATACAAAAAAAAATTTCATCCTAAAGTTGAAGCTTTGAGAACTAAAAGCTTTTATAGAGCTTTTGTGGAATGTTTAAAATTTGAATAAAATTTGATCATTCGGATGAATATTAGATTTGAAAATGTATAAAATTTTATTCAAAACTTAAAGCTTTCGTTGGGCACTTAACTTTAGGCGGAGCTTTTGTAGTAAGATTTTAAGTTTCGTTGCGGGTTAATTATTTGGATGGAAAAGGGTGTCAATAAAAATAAAATAACATCCAAAAGTTGAAGTTTTGAGTATTAAAAGCTCATCCGATTTTTATTTGATTTTTAAACTTAACCTGAAAATAAAATAAAGAAATTTAATAAACGATGGTTTTTTAATTTTTTAAAATGTAACTTACAAGACAACCACTTCAACTTTTCGTACCATTAAACCGAAGAAGTCATCCTTTAAATGATTTCAAATCGAAATTCTAGATTTTTAATTACGCTGGATAATTTCGAGGTATTTTCTAGCATACGTACGTTTTTATCATCAAAACTGATGGCCCCCGCTCCCTTAAAATTCTTTTCAGGAAGGAAGGGGAGACTTTTTAAAAAAAAATTATTTAGTGAAATCTGTTGTTGGTTTATTTAAGAAGAAAATCCCGTCATTAGATTTTCCGATTCCCTAACAAAATTTCCCGGAATTTTAATTTCCCTATGAAAATGTTTATGAATTTTAGGCTTCGGTTGTAGTGTCTTAGAACAGCTTGCAGAACGGAATTAACTAATCGAATAATGGTCAGGAAATTCCGCGGATTTAAATTAAATCTATCTTATCTCGTTAAGTATAAATGAAAGTATGATTAAGAATAATTTAATTATCGTCCAATACTTGAGAATGATTACATTTGGCCGCTCTAAAACTGTTGGTCAAATAAATAAAGAAGAAAATGCCATTTTACCAGTTTTATTTATAGAATAAAATTGCATTAACGTGGTGCATACATTTCTAGGAACTAGGCTAATTGCATCATTTAAAATGATAATAAAATATACCAAATAAAATAAACAATGCGATATTTTCATTGCACATTTTTTAAAAATTATAGAATTGTATAGATACGAGAGTACAACTGTCCACGTTCTAAATAATCAGCAGATAATTATTAAAAAAAAAATTTTAAATCCAAATCGTAATTCTAATTTTTTATTTCCATTTTATTTAATTTATTTATAAAATTTTATAAATAAAATAAATGCATGACCCACTTATATACTAACTAAATACTTAGTATTTATATTTTCTTTTATAAAATGGTACAGACAACAGAGCCAATCAATGCAATTCTAAACTTATATGTAAGTAAGTGTATGAAGTAGTCAATTTCCCGCCATCCTTGATTCTTTGAACCCTACACGCTTATCATTTCAAGAAATTTTAGTCATTGATTTATATTAGTTTTAATTATATATTTTGTACTACATTTATAAAGACACCAGAGACCTGTTCCAATTTTCTACATTCAAAATGAAAATGTTATCAAATTTTTGCAAAAGAGTGGAAACAAAAAATAATATGATACAAAGAAAAGTTGATTTTTCATTTTCAATATTAAAAATAATTATTTATTAGCAGAATAAATAACCGCACGCGCAGACTTAAGCAGCGCGCGCAACTTTTAATGTATGAATATCCGTTCTGGTATAGTTAAATGTGATGTTGAATATCTTATCTTATTAGCAGCAACAAAACAACGCTATTAGAAAAATAAATCTATAAATGTACGACGAGTGTTGTACGATGTTTTTAAATGCCAAAGGTGACCTCGCGTAAAAAAGAGCCATTAATAGGTTTTTAATTTGTAAGAATCCCGACCTAGTTGTCATTTTTATTTTCCGACTTAAGAATTGATTAGTGTAGAAAATATCGGACATTTTCAAAATGACAATTTTTTGATTGACAATCAATGATTTTGAATTGAACAAATTTTAGGAAATTGAAAATTTGGTAGAATCAATCCCTTCATAATAACATTAAAAGAAAATATAATTTGGCAGTAAAAAATTTAAAATGGCAGTACAGTAACTCCGGGAATAAAAAAAAAGTTCTATAAATTCAGGCAAAAGGGAAAAATGAGTAAAATATCAGGAAAATCACGAGAAAAGAAGGAACAATTAGAATTCATGGAAAGGTCGGGAATCAGTTAAAAAAAATTAGAAGATACGGAGATAGTTAGGAGCCAAAAATAGTTGGCGACCACTATCTTTACTTTCAATGACTTTATATAGTTTCGCATTTTTTTTCCTATTTTTCCATACTTTTGAATCAATTTCTTGACTGAAAATCATTAATTTTTATTCCAAAATTTGAGAGAAAATGGATCTGTTTTTAATAGAGAATTTTCCCCTAGACAATTAACTACATAATTCCCCTAGATAATTAATCTCTTAACATCTCTTTTGTACCAATTTTTGCGAAATTTTTTATATTTATCCAAATTTTGACATTTAATTGACTGTTTCAAAACTTAAAAGAAGCTTTTAAGTAATTTCAATGAATTTTTTAGACATAAGGAGCTCTCTTATATGCAAGTAGACTTTCATAATTTAACTTCAAAGATAAAATTAAAATAATTCTTTAAAACAAATTTAACAAAACGTCAGTAAAAACTTCAGTCAAAATTTTTAATAAAATTATTCAATACAAACTTTTAATAATCAAAAAAATTATTAAATATTTTCAGTAAAAATATCAGTGAAACTTTTATTAAACGAAATTCAGGAAATAATTTTTTCATAAAAAAATCAGAAATAAATTTTACTAAAAAAAATTCGGTCAAAACTTTTACTGAAAAAAAAAAATCAGACAAAACTTTTACTAAAAATATTCGGTACAAACTTTGCCTTAAAAAAATGTCAGTAAAAATTTTTACTAATAAAATTTAGTAATAATATTTGATAAAAAAGTTACAAAAAAAATGTAGTAAAACCTTGACTAAAAAAATTTTAAGTGAAACTTTTACTAAAAAAAACTGAACAAAAACTTTTATCAAAAAAAAATTCGAAAAAAATGTTAACAAAATAAAATTCGTCAAAACTTTGACCAAAAAAAAACTCAGTAAAAATTTTTACTAAAAAATAAAAATGCAGCAAAAACTTTTACCAAGAAAAAATTCAGTAAAAAATTTTTCCAAAAAAATTCGGTCAAAACTTTTACTGAAAAAAAAAAACAGGACAAATGTTAACTTAAAAAGATATGGTGAACATTTTAGAAAAATTGTAATAACCGAAAATGTCATTAAGCTCTCGCATAAATCTTTTAACGAAAGTTTAATTTAATTGAATTATCAATAATTTGGGTAAAAAAGGGATTTCAAAATCTATCACATTACATTTAATTTGAAAGTTTTCGATAGGTTTTTAAGAATTTTGTTGAGCGTTTCCGAAAATTTCAATTGAAATTTTTTTAATGGAAAATAAATTACAATCACACAAAATTATATAAAAACCCTGCAGCTTATTTTTACAAAGCTTATTTTTGGAAAACTTTCTATCGAGTTTTTGGTCTTTTTCAGAGATTTTTAGAGAAAATTGCAGAATTATTATAATTAAAATATTAGTTAAACGGAGAAAAGAGTTTTAAAACCTAAGAATTAAAATCTCGTCTTAATTTAAAGCTTTGGGGGGGGGGGGGGGGGGGGC
>JANTOP010007617.1:0-16235 GCA_027564815.1 Symmerus nobilis
ATGCATTGGAACCTGAAATAATATCCGAAGAAAGTGTACAAGAAAGTGAAGAAATAAGACAAACTACAATAACTGAAATCATAAATGAAATTAAAACCAACATAAAAGAGAAAAAAGCTCCTGGTTATGATTATGATACCAAAACCAGGGAAACCACCACATAAAACTTCGTCATAGAGACCAATTTCGTTATTACCAATTTTGGCGAAACTGTTTGAGAAATTATTGGTTGAAAGTTGTTGCTGATAATTGAGAGAAAGAACTTGATTCCAAATCATCAGTTTGGTGTTCGTACCCAACACTCAACCATAGATCAAGTGCATAGAATAACCCACATTATTGAGAAAGCTTTTGAAGAGAAAAAGTCTGCTCAACGATATTCTTGGATGTTTAACAGGCGTATGATAAGGTCTGGCATGATGGACTTAATTGTAAGCTAAGAGCCCTGTTGCCGATCCAATTTGCTAAAACACTGGAATCATACTTAAAAGATAGGTTCTTCAGAATCAAACTTGAAGATGCCTACTCCGATTTGAAAGAAATTAAAGCTGTATCTACTATACACCAATGATATTCCTGTATTAGAGCACTGATAGGAAGGGATTCTGATCTGTCAACATTCAACAAGCTTCTACTTTATAAGCAAATATTAAAACCGGTTTGAACTTATGGTATCCAACTTTGGGGGTGTACCAAACAGAGCAACACAGACATCATTCAACGATTCCAGAATAAAGTATTATGAAATATTGTTAATGCACCATGGTATGCCAGAAATAAAGATCTACACAGGGAACTTCATGTAGATTAAGTCGAGAACGAAAATGCACGGAGACACAGAGAAAGACTCCAGTAACATGTCAACATTGTGACAACCCAACTTTTCAATAATGCACATACCTAATTCTACAAGAAAGATGTGGATATATACACCAGAAACTATGAAACGCCAATGGGATGGATTCGTAGATTAATTTTTACTTTAGCATATTAAGTCTGAATTAAATTGCTTACTAGTCTTATTGACTAGATTGTAATTATATTAGGTTACCAATAAACAAATATTTTTATTTTTAAATTTTTCCTTTTTTTTTGGCTTTTCTCCTAGATTTTTGTATACAAAATTCCATTCAGAAACGTTCGAATTTAATACTTCAAAATTTTTGATTTTTTGGACTCCAAAAAAAGTCAATTTTAGAATAAATTTTCATTAAAATTTATCAATTTTTTATAGGAAATAGTTAACATTTGATTAACTAGTTTTCAAAGAAACATGTCTCATTTAAATAAGTCATAAACTATCCTTAGGATATTATTCAGAGTAAATTCTACATTTCCAAAGCAGATAATATTGTGGCTTTCCCATTCGTCCTACAAGCAAACAAATCATAAATAATATAATTTAAATTCCCTTATAGAATGAGGTAAAGTATCTAGACATAATATACATAAGTAGGAAGATATACTAGCATTCTTAAGATATTTATATTTGCACAAATAAACAAACATCCCATGAAATAATTTAAAATAAAATAAATAATATTACGGATTCAACGGTTTTTGTTATAATAAAAATGAATAAGAATTGCCTTGGTATAAATTTAATAAATTAATTTGTTATGAATATTTAATTTTAAATTGCATTTCAAAAGTACCAGTATTACCTTCCAGCTATTTGCAAGTAAAAATAATTTCTATACATATTACATACATATATATCATTGGCGCATTAATAATACAACATAGATAGAGAAATATTATTACAAATTAAACTAATATTTAATCAACAATTTTCTACCAAACAATATTCAAACAATGTTGTAGTTATATCTTATAAATAGTGAATATGTAGTACAACATCAATCATTATAAATTTTTTTCATTAATTTATTTTTCTTAAATTGTCTTTTTTCTTTTTTAGTATTGAATAAGATTATTTAAATATTTAATTAAGAATTTAATAATCCGGAACTACACCAATTATACAATGTTTGCCCCATTGCATGGATGCTTAACACTTGTTTTCATCACAATTTTTTGTCTTAACTGGTCTTTTATCAGACAATAAATTTTATTATGTTTAACTATAGAGATGAAACAATATTTTTGTTAAAATAACTTAAATATTATTCAATTTTAATTTTTAACTTCCACGATACAATACCAAAACAATTATATTATAAAATATTAAAAAATAATTTTACACTCTAATGAAAATTATGCGCATACCTTATAGAAGTAGTTTAGAGTTGCATTTAGAGATAAAAATCAAAAGACAAGACAAATATTATTCTATGTGGGATGCTGTAATATCATATGTGGTTTAAGAATGTGTTAGATTATACATTATAATTGACATTTCTTCTGTTATTATTTATGTTTAAAATATTTTTTTTTGAATATTATCATAAATATTAACAGGAAAAAAAAATAAATTCAGAAAACAACTGACTTAAGATTGTATAAAAAGAACATGCAATTTACAGAATATTAAGTACCATACAAGGTAACCTATATATAATTTTAATGGGTTTGGAATGAATCTTAAACAGTGAGTAAATATATTCATCTGGTTGTAAGGAATGACGAAAACATTAAAGAATTTTTTATTTACAGAAAAATTATTTATTTTTATTAAATGGTGTGACAAATTTAATTCCGACAATTAAGCGATTTTTATATAATATATGGGAGGAGATGCAATTTAGTTTAATATACGCGAAGGCTAAGTAGATTTGATGAAATAAAATTGAGCCGGAAAGAATTGCAACAACCTGTTGTTGAATGCAGTTATAATTATTCAATTCTGAAATATTTTTTAAATTCTTGTCATTTCTTAATGGGGATATGACAAAGCGAAATTTAAATACAACGGCATATGCGAGTGGAAAGATTGGACGATCAAAGGCGAGGAGTTGCGTATATAAAGTTTAAAATATGAAACGGAATAAACGGAAAGAAAATGATGAAATTTATAATTTTAATAAATAATTTTTATCACTTTCATTTATTCATTACATTAAAAATTTAATATAATCTTGTAAATAAAAATAAAGGTTTTTAATATGAAATTCTTTGAAAATTCCATAGTACATACTTCAAAAATGGGCTTCGAACTAAGTCTGACCGAAACGAAGTTGAAATTGAACCCCATTTCAATTAGCCCAGTTTTTGGTTCTTACTAATTATACAATCTACTATACTTCACTGAAGCGGTTGCTGTTCACTAACGTATTCTTAATAAATGATTATATTTTCATTAAAGGCCTATTCCGTATTCGCGCAATGAGCCTTTACCTTTATAGGAAATTGGTTTCGGAATGGATTATTAGAAATTGTTAGAATTCATTAACTTATTATTGTAAGTATGGTATTTATTACCCGAAAGCCGTTCTTTAAATTTCATCGGTCTAGAATTACTTTAAACAAAATTACAAACATAATTAAAATTTATTTTGAATAAATGTATAAAAAATGTTGCAGAAAATGTTTGAAATACATTTTTGTACGCAATTTTCTTTGGAACAAACATTTTGCAGAGAAGTTTTATTGCAGAGAAATATGAAATAATTTTTTCCAAATTCCAATACTAAAGAAAGTTGCACAAAAATATTATCGCCGAAAGATAGCAAGAAGCAAATTTGATACATTGTTTCGGATAAAATTTTCTATATATCGTATGGATTTGTAAGAACTAACGACTAAACAGTATATCCAATCCATTCATGCAACAGTATAATTTTGATTTAGGCAAACAATTTAGTAAACTCTTTAAAATTTTTATGAAATTTGATCAACCCTTAAAATGATTTCACTTCGAAATTTAAATATATTAATTTATCCGGGAAATTTCAGACATATCGTCAGAAAGTTAGTTTCTTCTATGTTTCGTCTCTAAACGCTCATCAAAATTTGAAGATTTTCAATACATTTTCAAGAATTTCTCTAACTAAGATTTATTCCGCTGATATGGGCCTCAAACTCTAATCGACTGCTCCTGACGAATGATTATTTATTAGATAAAAATTTATGTCGCCAATAACGGTTTCAAACTTGATACCTCCCGAAAGCACAAATTATGCTTAAAGAAAACCTAAAGAAAATGTTACAGCCTTTACAGAATTTTAGAGAAAAATTGTCAAAACGCAGAAAATTGTTTTTGATAGTTAGGTAAAAATTCAAAAATTAAATATTTCGGAAAAGTTGAAATTTATCTAACAAAAATCAAAAATTCATAAAGTCTCGCAACGAGAGATTTGAATATCGGAGACCGTGATATTTGATCTCCCGATTATTTTCTTCGCGTCCAAGAAAATGTAATTATGCAGGAAGTTTATAAATTAGTTGAGGAAAAATAGAAAAATATCAAAACTAAACTTTTGGTATAAAAGCACAGCAAGAACTTAAAAGCCCTCAGAAAGCTTTATTTTCCGAACCTTATTTTTACGTTTTAAAATCTATTTTCTATGCAGTTAACTATAGTATACTTTAACGAAATTTTAAAATTTCGCTAATAAAAGCTCCGAAAATCTCGAAAGCTTATTTAAAGCTTAAAATTAAAATATCATTTTGTATAATTTGGAATTGAATTCTTATTCTATTCGTTTAATTTAAATCAAACGTGGAATTCTTACTGAATGCTTATTCAAACTATTAAAAGCTCAACGAAAGCTCTAAGTTTCGAACTTAATTTTTACGAACAAAAATCTATTTTCTATCCAGATAACGATCTTTTAACGAAATTTCAACATTTCCAAAAAAAAGCTTTAGAAATCTCGAAAGCTTATTGAATGCCTACAATTAAAATGTAATTTTTTTAAAATTTGGAATTAAATTTTTATTCGGTTCATTAAATTTAAATTAAATATGGAATTTTCACAAAAAAGCTTATCCAAACTATTAAAAGCTCAACGAAAGCTCTAAGTATCGACATTTTTATGTTAAATATCTATTTTCTAACCAGATAACGATCCTTTAACGAAATTTCATTTTTTTTCAAAATAAAGCTTTTAAAATCTCGAAAGCTCATTGAAACCTCCAAATTATTGGAAACTAATTTTTATTCGATTTATTAAATTTAGATAAATTAGAAGATTTTTGCTAAAAGCTTTCTTAATCCATTGTAAGTTCAAAGAAAACTTTAAGTTTCGAACTGCATTTTTTACATCTTAAAATCTATTTCCTATCCCAGATATTTGTCCTCTCACGTGATTTCAATATTTTCGAAGAAAATGCTTCAAAAATCTCGAAAGCTCATTGAAAACATATATGTATTATAATATATTGCAATTCATTTTATACAGAGCTTTTTAATGACTAATAACTATATAGATGAATAATAGATGAATTATATTATATTTTAATTAAAAGCTTTAGATGAGCTTTTAGAAAATCGCAATCGCATTGCAATTTGCAGCAATAAAAAAATGGTTACGATTTTGTTGATATATGAGGTGTGCTCTGCGCATTAAACTCCATGCCACTGGATGCTTCATTTATTAAGCTAGCGAGGCATAAATATGCTTCGGAAATATTTTCCTTCGAGAGTTTGGTCATGGTGAGAATTTTCTAATTTTAGGGATATCGTTTTAAGATGTGCTTCTCTTGTGGAGTTTATTTGGTGGTAAAACTTAATTATTATTTTGATTTATTTTTGGAATTGGAAAATTAAAATTGGTGAAATAATTGTAAGAATGGAATCTCAAATATATAATTATATACATAGAGAGAAATTTCTTAAAGTAATTTTTAGGGATATCCGTAACTTTTTAAAATTAATTCAATTAGAATTGCGTTCAATAATGATATTCCCGAGAAATTTCATCTCCTTTTAGAAATTTCCAAAAACCAAACCAATTAACATTGAAGATCCCATCAAAAAGAAATACTTTATGAAAATTTCTGTTGCAGATAAGAAAGATGGGATAATTCCGGAGTATGTCAATCCGTTAATTATCACCAAAATCTTTAGCTGAAGATTGAGCTTTAGATGAGCTAGAAAGCTGAAATTTTATAACTTCAGAAAAAGTTTAAAATTTCAAACTAGCAAATTTAATACAGCGAATTAATTTTCTGGAGTAGCTAAAATAAATATGAAATAAAAGTCATTTCGTTAATGAATTAAAATCTTATATTATCTTATGTTTTCTTATGTGACTCTCATTACCCCAAATAAAAACCACCATAGCGTCAAAACGTGAAATATTATTTTACATTAAAAATTAATTTAAACTCCGCCTTAATCCCATTAATTCAACATTTAATAATAAAAAATAACATTTAATTATATACATGAAATAATTATATTTTTAAATTGTTCAATAAAATTACAATATTAATTATTTTGAATTGTGTAATTTATAGCGGCGTCAGCCGAATTGCAGAAATACATAAAAGAGGATTTTGTGATATCAATGCGCCATATAAGGTAAGTTTTTATTTTTTTGAAAATCAATTTACCAAAATATACTATCATTACCAAAATATAATTTTTTTTAATTAATTATGCGCAGTCACGAGCTAATCTCATTAGGAAAGATTAAAAAAAAAATCCTCAAAATAAACATACAAAATTTGCATGCAAGAATTAAATCAGCTGAGTATAGTGTTGCTAAATAATTTTTTTTTTGTTGTTGATCAATTAAATTTAATTTAATTAGTATCTTTAATAAAGCATGAATAAAACTTATAAATTAAATTTGGAAACCCTAACTGACACACGAAAATCTCGTAAATTGTAATTAAAAAAATAAAATCTCGGAACAATTGCAAATTAAAATAAATTGTGTGGGCGACAGGTTGTTCGTTCAGGTTCTTGATTTCCCGCCATTCATACTACGAGGAAAAAAATTGAGAAATGAATAAAAAATAAAAAAAAAGTGAAACAATACAACAAATCATGTTGTCTGGGGGGCCTTCCCACGCTACAATCATTCAAAAAGATATAGAAAATAACGATCATATAATATAACCATTTAAATAAAACAACAAACATTTTGCTAATTAAATTGTATTTAACAAAACAATATTAAGCGAAGCTTTTCGAATGGGTAAAAAATAATACATAAAATTAATGAGTGGTAATTAAAAGACCATAAATCATTTATCAATTAGAGATAATTAATTTAATTTCTAGTTAATATAAAATTCAATATATTTCTCGATAGACCTCGAAGAAAAGTGTATATACCGATCGAGGCACTATTCATGATCGATTTCCCGACATTACAAAAATTTTCATTTTTCTTGGATCGGAAACAAAATCGAGTATCGCTAGATATATTTGCTAATTCCGTAACACAATACAAACACTTTGAAATACCGCATCTAAATGAAACATCAACGATCCGATCACTGGCACTGCTATTCCAGGACAATCAAATAACGCTTTATGTTGATTGCAAGGAAGCATCCAAACTGCATGTTGATGTCGGTTTGAATAAACTTTATTATCAAATGGAAGAGCCGGTTGTTAATCTGTTTCGTGAACGAAAGTATCCATTACATTTCGATACGGCCATTGAACGAGCGTTCGGACGAGCGAATTGTGACAAGGTGCACCGTAGGGGAAATCGGAAACAGTTAAGAAGCAAACAAAGTGATAAAGGTATAAACTAGGGGTTTCCCATTGAATTTAATTAAAATAATCTCAATTTTATATTAACTAACAGATAAAACAAAGAAGAGAGATATTCATGATTGGTATCAACCGACCAATGAACGATTCCGAGACGGATCCCAACAGGACGTGAATAACGATATCTATAGGAGAGGTGATATCCCAATCATGCATGGTGATTGTGATGGTAAATTATCGAAGATTATTCTTTAAAAAAAATAATTTGATTTAATTGATTTTAATTCCAAACAAAAACAGATGCCCTCACGAAAGCCATTCAAGATTTAAGTGCCTTGGTGAAACAGTTACGAGACGATATAGCTCATCAACGAGGGGAAATAGCTCATTTACGGGCATTGATTGAAAATTGTGCCGGATGTAAAGAGCAACCGCGTGATACATGTCAAACACATAATCCATGTTATCCGGGTGTACAATGTATCGATTCGAATACGGGTGTCCGATGCGGACATTGTCCGCGCGGTTTCATTGGTGATGGCAGGGAATGTAAGGCGGCTATAACGTGTGCGGATAGACCATGTTTCCAGTGAGTGGAATCATTTTTAATGTGTATTTTTCTATAGCAAATTTCAGGCAAAATAAAACTCATTTCATAAATAATTCCCAACTATTCTAGATGAACCACTGCTTTCATCAAAATTAAATTCCCGAACAAGTACCAGTTGCCTGATTTAAGTATAATAATTTATGAATTTTTCACTATTATAGTTTAGATTCCTACATTGGTCGGTTATATTTGTCTTATTTTCTGGTTTGATACTATAGCCGAATGAGTATCGACTCAGTCCATTTTTATCGAAACTTACATTGAATTTGAACTAAATTATAGATATAATCTTACATTACAGATATTTCGATTAGTCTGAAATTGCTCTTCGCTATGCTACCCATATTCGATTTAAAATTTGCAAAATTTGGTAAAGATACCTTCCAGCTTTTAACGATTAATATATCGATAGTAATAATTATTATCAGCAATTAACAAAAACTTATGAAAATAATAAATTTATTCTAAAAAACTGTAATTTCGAAAATTATATTAAAAATCTTAATGTATCATGTATTCCAAAAATTTTGAGAAAATCGTAATCACAATAAGTCACAAAATTTAAGGAAAATTAGGTAAATCAGAAAAATATAAAATCGAAGTACATTTTGAAAACTCGGAAATTTCATTAATATAAAACCGTACGCAAAGTCAGGAATTAAGAAGAAAATGAAGTAATATTGATGTGTAAGTATAAATTTCTTATTTCTAAGGGAACTTTAGATTCTGAATTCAAGGAAATTTGTCAACGTTCACGAGAATTTTAAATTTTTACACCAAAATTGCTATTTGCTTTCTAATTTTAAAAAAGAAAATTTTCGAATTTCCCAAAAAGTTTTCTGTTTTTTACAAAATGTTCCTATTGTTGAGAAAATATGAAGTTTTGGAAAATTGTTAATCTTTATGTTTTCTGGTTATGTTGGCATTCGAATTAATTTGATACTCACTTGCGATAAACATATCATAATTATAAGATCTGCGATGGAGCTTTTAATTCAAAACTCCTTGTCTACTTTTACATTCACTATTTCGTACCTTATTTCTCGTAAGAGCCTACAAAAATATCATAACTAAACATTTCATTGAAAAGTTCTGAATAACTTAAAAGCTCCCAAAAAGCTTCATTTTCCGAACCCTATTTTTACGTCTTAAAATTTATTTTTTATCCAAATAACGATCCTTTAATGAAATATGAAATTATCCCAAGAAAAGATTTAAAAAACCCCGAAAGCTCATTGAAAGCTTAAATTTAAAATATCATTTTGCATAATTTAAACTCAAATTTTTATCCGATTAATTAAATTCAAATAATGGAATTTTCGCAGAAAGCTTATCAAAACTAATAAAAGCGCGATGAAAGAAGCTCTATGTTTCGAACTTCATTTTTTAACGTTTGCAAATCATTTCTCTATCCAGATAACGATCCTTTAACAAAATTTCAACTTTTTCCAAAAAAAAAGCTTTAAAAAATTCGAAAGATCATTAAAAGCTTAGAAATTGAAAGGCGTTTTATTTAATTTGGAATCTAATTATTAATTCTTTAAACATTGAAAAAATATTAAATTTCCGCTAAAAGCTCTTTCAATTCACCGTAAGCTCCAAAAAGCTCCAAATTTCGAAGTAAGTTTTTCCATTTTAAAATCTGCTTTCTATCCTAATATCGGTCCTTTCACGAAATTTCAAATTTACCCAAAAAAAAATGCTTCAGAAATCCCGAAAGCCCGTTGAAAGCATATAACTATTTATTCAAAATTTCTGGGCGATAGATGAATTTTTAAAAAAGGGACAACAAGGACTATGATTGCCTTATTGGCGTGCGGTCTACACCTTCAAAGGTGTGCAGTACCCCAATCACTTTATGAACCTTTCCAAATAATATAAAAATGCAGAAAGTTGCTTTGAGAGTTTGGTAAAAATAATACAAAAATGTAATATTTCGGAAAAGTTGAAATTTATCTAAGAAAAATCAAAAATTCATAAAGGTTCGCACCGGGAAATTTAGATATCGGACATCGCGACATTTGATAAAGATTTCCCGATTATTTTCGGAAAGTTTACAAATTACTTTAGGAAAAACACAAAAATATCAAAACTAAATAATTCTTATAAAAGCTTTGATAAACTTAAAAGCTCCCAGTAAGCTTTTTTTCCGAATCTTATTTTTTTCGTTTTGAAACCTAGTTTCTGTTCCGATAACGTTTCTTTAACGAAATTTAAATTTTCCCCCAAATTTACTCGAAACGCGAAACGCGAAAACTAGTAAAAAACTTAAAATTAAAATGTCTTTTATATTATTTGGATTCGAATTTTATCTAATTCATTACATTAAAATGAAATATGATATTTTTACAGAAAGCAACTCCAAACTATTAAAATCGCAACGAAAGCTCTAAGTTTAAAACTTATTTTTTCACGTTTAAAAATCTATACTATTTATCCAGGTGACGCCCATTTAACAAAATTTCAACTTTTTTCAAAATAAAACTTTAAAAGTCTCGAATGCTGGCTCATTGAAAGATTAAAATCAAAATGTAACTTTATATAATATAATTTGGAACCTCATTTTTATTCGATTCATTTAATTTAGATAAAATATGACATTGTCTCTAAGAACTTTCTCAATCCATTGAAAGCTCAGAAAAAGTTTTAAGTTTTGAACTTTATTTTTTAAGTTATAAATCTATTTTCTATCCAGATATCGGTCTATTCACGAAATTTCCCTTAAAAGTATACATTTATGGCCAATTTTAGGCCAATAGATGAATTTTTCAAGAAAGGGCAAACAGAAAGTATGAATAATTCGCCTTCAATTCAATTCAATTCAGCTTTCGAGAGACTTTAGTTTTCCATTAAATGAAAAATTAAGTATATTTATTCGGAGAAAAAATAGATTTGATAATGAAAAAATTATAATTTTCATTAAAAGCTTTTGATAAGCTTTTGGAAGTTTCCAAAAATTCTTTCAGACAATTTTAAATTTCAATAACATTAAATTATAGGGATAGGAAATACATAATATTTAAAAACGTATAAATTTAAAACCGAAATGTAAAAATTTCTTTCAGTTTTTAATTTGGCGAAACTTTTTAACGAAAATTTCGGATTTGATTTAAATTTAATTATTGGGAGGGAAATTAAATTTCATACTACCTAAATTATATTTTAAAGAAAAGCTTTCGATGACCTTTTGGCTGGCTTTTCTTTCCAGAAAATCTTCAATTTCACTGATTTTAAATTATTAGGATAGAAAATAAATTACAAAAGGTGTAAAATTTTATCCGATACGAAAGCTCCACGCCGAAGGAGAGTATATACCTTAGAAAACAACACTTCAAGTACCACATATATGTATTTCACTGGTCGAAAGAATCGCGAGATAGGTGGGCCAGAGCCCAGATTTCAGGACAATCTAAAGTTGATAAAAAAATTAGTAAAATGGTTCAAAATTGATATTATTTTTAAGCTTTATTTATTTAAAGTGATGTCTAACATTTTAGACTGTAAGCTGTTTACGAGAACATTGACATATTAATAAAATGTTAATTGGATATTTTCTGGTACAATATCTTATTATAGGCGATTTTGGCGACTGGAATATTTTCTTTCTAGGAATTTTTGGATCAGATTTTCCTCTTTGTTCTTGCAGCTAATTTTAACCAAAATTCGAAATTGGATATCTAATATATCGTCCACCCTGTAAAAGAAGCCATAAATTAGTTCTACAAACTAAATCACTATAAAAATCTTCGAAGAGATGTTATATTTTTTAAAATGTAATATATTTTCTGGTTAATTTTCCTTCAATTTATTATGTGTTTGTTCGAACTTTTAAAATTTATGTTTTCCATACATATAATTTATAATTATAATTTCTATAAACATTAACAAGATATTCAACACCAACACATTATATTTTAATGTTTTATTAAGTAGATAATTATATATCTCTAACCTATATATGGATACGGAGAGGTATATCGTATATAAAATAATATACTGAGATTTTTCCAACGAAAAGAAAAGAATTAAATTTCCCACACAAAAAAAGTTTTTTTTTCCTATTCGCGGGTGGAAAGATATCTTACATAGGTAGGTTTGAGTGCCTATCTGGCATTCCGGTTACCAATAAAAATCAAAATATTTATGTTGCCCTAATCATTAGTATTGTTATTGTTACATATTTCGGAGTGGATGTTGAACATAGTTAATGGCTTTTCAGAATTTATTTTTAAAACCGTGAAAATGTCAAAAGGAAATTGGAAAAAATAATGCTATGCAATCACGGGGAAATGAGCTTTTAAATTTTAAAAATCATTTATATCACTTTTCCTTTATATTCTTAATTAAATAGAAGGTCTATTTTATTATACCAAATAAATAGAGAATTTAATTTGAATAGAAGATATTAAGGATTTCAATAAACCTTTATAATTTATATCCAGAAAAAAAAACTATTAGTTTTATCTTCAGGGTTTTATACGAGAATATCTCTGATTCTCATAATCACAATCTTTAAGATGACGCCGCATATTAACGCAGTTCTTCTTACAATAAATTCTATTGTACGGTTTCGTTGCTTGTAGATCACACTTTTTATCTCAACAGATTCGAAGGAAAAATGTTAATAAATAGAAAAAAGACAATAAACATAAAAATGAACATAAGAAGAACATATCAAATAGAGTAAAGGGAATAGGTGGTCATCTACTATATAGCAATAGTACGATTCAGAACGATTATTTATATTCAAATGAAACAGAAAAAAGAATTTGTAGTTTAAGCATGAAAATTTCATCAAGAATTAAGTTAAATATGAATAACAAAATTTCAAAATTTATAAATAATTTATAAAGCCAATTTCAATAAAATTTTTATATTTTTGAGAAATTGTTATAAATTTCAGAATTTCTATAAGACAGACCCTGAATTTATTGATTTCAAAATAAAAATTTATTTATGGGGTTATTCGCTAACGTTAAGTTTAAATATCTGTTAGGTTTAGTTTAGTTTCGTATACAAATTTTACTAACACGTTTACTATAAAAATAATTCAGTAAAATATTTATCCGAAATATTTATAATATATTCCGAATATCCTTTTCCTTCATTTAGATAGAAATTCTTTGAAAAAACGTGAATAAGAAAATCCATTGAGTTTATTGGTTTTCTCACATGTCAAATATCGAGGGAATTTTTAAGATATAAGTTGGGTGGGGACCCCCTGACCGTAATGTATTAATAGGTAATCCTAATCATCCCCTATTTGAATTTCGAGATTTTAAAATCTTAATTGTTCCGGAATATTCTTAGTCTTTTCTTGAAAAATACCCATTTTCCTACGGTTTATTTTACATCCACCCCTATAAAATCAGGGGGTTAATTTTTAAAAAGTTTGTTCTACAATTTACTCACTGGACCCTTAAGTTTAATTTAGCGTTATCAGATTTTGTTATTCTTTAAAAGAATTTTCCTGCAGAAGAAAAGAATGGTAATTAACCACTAACGGCATTAAAATCCCCTATTTTAGGAACCTAGCTTCGGATTTGAATGATTTTCATAGAAAAACCTGTCTGGTTAAGAAATAAAATAAAACAAGGAAATATTATCTAGCAAAAATTATGGATTCTGAATTTAAATCAAAAAATTTATGGAAAATTTATGAAAAACAGTCCCCCATGAGAAGAAAATCCCCTACATCAGAATTCCCTCATTCCATTTCATTGATTTTGACTTTAAATGAAACTAGAAGGTCCATAATTAGAACATAAAATATAAAATAAATAGGTTCCGTGGTCGAAAAATCGAATTCTAATGTAAGATTTAATCGAGGGCATTCATGGAAAAAAACTCCGAGAATTTTACAAAAACTGGGGAAAATAATAACATCCAAAAATTAAATTCTTTCAATATTTCGGGATTCTTATACAATTTTTGGTTAATTTTGGAAATGCTCATGAAATATTGGAATTTCCCGAAAATCTAATTTTATTTAAAGATTTCAGGTGATAATTGAAATTGTAAATGACCAGAGAAACAAAAAAGGTCGTAATTTAGCTTATAAAATAATTTTGAATATTTTTAAAAATAAAAGAGTTTTATTTCATTAATGACTAGACTTATAAGAAGAGTGTAAACGGGAACTTTATAGGAAATCTAATTTTCTACACAAAAGTCATGTGAACTGAAGCTCTAAGATTGATATTTCTCGAGGTATTTTGCTTGGCTTTGATTTTTTACGGATTATTTACTATAATTTGTTTGCATTTCTTATCATTATATTTTAGTGAAATACCTATACAGGTTAAATTCCGCTTGTAGAGCGTCCCATTCCAAAAACTTTTTATAAAGTTCAAAAAAAGTCATATCTGCCAAATCAAATTAGTTGAGTAAATAACCAAAATTAATTTTAAATGTTAAAAATTGCATTTTTTCATTAAAAATTACTTATTAGTACTGAGATTTAGCAGTATAAGTGACTGATCTCTTCAGACAAGCCAAGGAACAAACCAGTAACGCAATATGTTATTAAAGTTGGGAAAGAGTCAGGAAAAGTATCAACTCGTCGGAGAAGTCGAGAAAATATCGATATTTTTATGATTTTTGTCAAATTTTAACAAGTAGTCCTTCTATCGCTTTCCCAAATTTTTTATAACGTATCCTGACTTTGGTCAACTATATTGCTTGACTTTTACCGACTTTTTCGAATTTTCTGAATCTTACTGGACTCTCCAGACCTTCATCCCGATTATTTTTTAGTTTTCCTGGTCTGATAAGTTTTTCTGTTACTCCCCTCGAACTTATACGATTTTTATCTGAGTTTACCTGATTTTTTAAGTTTGCCAATTTCTACGACATTTTCAAATTCAGTTTTCTTTTTTTTTTTAATTTGCCGCACGTTCTGCATACCAAATGTTTAAATTGAATATTTTGCGAACCGAGAGCAGAGAATCTTCTGAAATTTTTCTGAGAGGAACCCCTAATCATCCTTAAGAAGAAAATTTATGTTTTCGGGATGGTGTCAGAAAATCTTTATTAAATTGAAGGTTTGGGTGGATTTTGATCCAAGAAACGGTTGATTTATTGAAAAAAATCATTTCTTCATAAATCATTCTTGTTAATTATATAGAATCCAAAAATATTCTCATTGGATTATTATAATATATTTTGGAAACATTTTTTTGTAATCAAAGTTCTTTGAGAAATCTCAAACAAAAATCGATAGAATTTATTAGTATTTTTACGGGATTTTAAAAATATTATATGGAAGGGGTCCCTTGATCTGAATATATTACTAAATCACTAATATCATCCCCTCTTTTTAATTGATTTGAGATATTTCAAAATATTCAATTTTCTGGGAAATTCTATGGCCTTTCTTGAAAAGTACCCGTTTTCCTACCCATTTTTTTATTATCATAATTCATAATATTTAAACAAAATTTTATTTAAAAAAATTTCGTTTGATTTTGTTGAAATGTTTAACCTGAATACTCCATTAATTAATCATAAAACTAATTTCAGGATTTTTGGAAAAAAATTTGTTTGAGGTACTTGTGAGCTTGAAAAGCTTTAACGATTTTTTTTATAAATTTTTTATCACAAATTTTAAATACAAATTTCTCTTAACGAAATATGTATCATCGATTTGCCTGATAATTTTTTTCCTGAGTATTTCACGAGCAAAGCTAAAAATTGATTTCGGGTTTTTCGAAAAAAAATTTTTTCTACGTTCGTAAATCGATTTTTTGGCTATTTTCTTAATCATAGTTTTAAAATTCAATTTGTTTAAAGAAAATTTCTTTCGATTAGGTAGTCTTTACATCATTCATACAGAACTTTTTCTATAAAATGTCAAATATTCCATTTATGGCCCATTATACATTAGACATGCATGATTAGGGGATCAACAAAATTTAAGAAAAGCACTTTGGAGTAGAGATGCAAAAGATTCGAGTACTAGGTACATTATACGCGTTACTTTTAGGATCCGCAAGTAACGAGTATTCATTTCTAGAAATACTCGTTACTTTTATTCTATTATATTTTGTG
>JANTOP010007628.1:0-16231 GCA_027564815.1 Symmerus nobilis
TTAAAGGCTGTAATTTGTGTGGCGTCACGCCAAAGTCGGCGGGAGCGTAATTTACACATGTTTTTTTTAAATAAAAATATTCGCGGCCGTTTCCGAAAGGGTACCTCGGAATATTAATCTACTCATTTTTCCCTTTCGATTGATATATAAATGACCGTCAGAGATTCATTCTAGTGAACTTTTCCTAAAATGACTGTACTATAACTAATATGATCGCTATTTTGTGTGATGACCTCTTGTTATTTTTCCGGTAGAATGGTTATCCCGTCACTGTAGAACTTCTGGGATTTCGGGACAAAAAAAACTGAACCAAGTGATTTTCACAGGCACCTTCATTGACGTCAATTCTAGATTTGCTACCGTTTGAAGAGCTTCACCTTACTTCGACCAAGATCTTTTCCGCACATTATTGTCGTACGTGATCCATTTTTCAACGCCCGTATGAGACGTGAGACGTTTCAAAAACGGTTAGATTTCGTTTCGTTTTAGCAATGATTTTCAAATGGAAATTAGATCTATTAAATTGTTCACTGGTAAACATATGGCACCAATTCATCGAGCTTCTTTTTGTATTCACCCTTCTCCAAATGTTTTAATACTGTTTGATGAAGTATGCTTAGTTCCTTAGCGATGGCATGGCTATTTATGTGCCGGTTTTTCTCACCTCTGCGTGAGCAACACCTCTGACTTCAAAATTTCCTGAACGAAAACGTGCGGACCATCTGCATCTCATTTCATTTGATAAAGCATCTTCGCCGTAAGCACCTTAATTGTTTAATATCGGAATCACGAGTTCTAAATGCTAATATTAAGCCGGTGATGATACGGATCACTTATTCTTATCCGGGAAAAGCAAGACGACCAAAACGATCAATTTCAGTTTCGAATCCTGCAGGCTTTCGCAAATGCATCACTTTCAACTGTTAGTTGGCGCTATTTATTTTACTACTTTGATCAGTTCTTTACAATCGATTTTCTTTCCATCTTTTGCATCCACGTTGACTTGTATTCATTTACAATCTTATTTAGGGGAGCTCGGAGTTTCAATTTTCACAAGTGTTTGAATAACTTAATATTTTTTTTCAATTTAAATGTCTACAAAATAGAAATTCGACTTTTTAACTTGATTAAATTTGAAAAACAATTACAATATATTTATTACAACTTAGAAACTTACTTACTTTAACATGCGCGAAATGCAATTACAATTGGTTTAGGGTTTTCACTTTTATATTGGCAAACCTAAATTTCACTTTTTTTGTTGTAAAAGAAGTATTTATCTTTGATCACAGCAAGCTGTCAAACTTGTTTGGAATAATCAGCGATCATAGAGACAACATTCTGTTTTTTTTTTAATTTTTTCAAAAACAAAGTATCAACACAGGGGGTGATCAATGTATCCCGCTGTACCGATCTACACCAATCTCCCCTATAGCTTTTCGGTCGGTCGGGAGGTCAGTTGGTCAATTCGGTACCGATACACTCTACATTGGTTTTATCAAATTTCGTAACAGCAGGCTACCATGTAGTGTATCATGTAGTACCATGCATCATCAATTTCTTGAAAATGGCTCAATACCACACAAAATGTATTGTTATTTTGTAACACTAACATTACTATTAACAAAGGAATTTGAAAATTCTAATTCTTAGCTAAGATACACAAGATCAATACTTAGGACTGTGTGAAGATTTGTTTTCGGTTTCCGTAATAAGAACTATTTAGTAGAATCGAATCTTTGATTTGTGCCCATATTTCTCTAAATATCAATGAAATTAATTAATAATATAATTGATGTAGATTCTATTTTGCAATATATTTTGTATAGTAAATTATTTTAGTATTTTGCATTAATGTCCCTTAATTAACCCATAATTTGATTAGAATACTTGCATGAAATACTAATATCGTCTACCTATAACTGAGTGAAATATAATTTGCAAATAATAATTATTAATAATGTCAGAATTTAAAGTACATATAATTTTTATGGCTTATTCAGATGAAATAATATTATCTTATATCCAACAGTTCAAGTGTTAGTATTCCATTGTCAATAACGTAATATATTCTAATTTCGTTATTTTATAACGTTATGGTTATAACAAATTTATTTCGTTTTTCGTTTCACCATTATCTCGCATTTGTTAAAAGGTGTATGTTAATATAATTTTTTAAAGCATAGAACATAATTTTATCGATAAAACGTAAATATGAAATTAACTTCTTATTTACTATAAACGAGCTACATATTTACAACTATTTACGACTATGAATTTAATCTGCACATTCCTTATATATAAATTATATGTTTAATATTTCAATTAAAAAAAAACCAATAGCGAGATGAATGTAAAATAACTGAAGAGCTGCTAATATATTTTTGCTTAATTTCTATACATACAAGTAATTTTGTGAGTTGGAATCTAACAATAAGTCATATAACATGGTAAATTTATATTCTTGATATTCACACAAATGTACTAATACATAAATAAATGTATAAACTGTAAAGCAAATGACAGCGCAGAGTATAAGCTCATATATGTGACCTCATGCGGTCTTTGACCTACGTGCTGAAACTAGGTTATTTGGGCGGTAATGGTTCGTTGTGTAATATACATTTAAAAAAAAAATATCGCATATGCAGATATTATTTGTTGTATGGGTAATGGTGGTGTAGCTAAATCTAATAAAATGTTAGATTTCGTTTCCAATTCCTTATGTCAGTTTTGCATGCAACGTGCCGTAGAGTATAAATTGTTTAATAGCGATTCAATTGATTTAATACTATTAAGAAAAATTACTTTCAACACTGACAAACTTAATGTTCATGGAATAAAAGTACATATAAGAAGATATATTATAGGTTTTCTGCAAAGCCAGAGATCGGAACTTTCACTCTAAAAACGTAACATCTCTTAATATAAGTATACTTGTACACTTCCTGGATTTTTTCTTGTTTTAACATTCAATGCCAGAAAGGTTAACCACTAAAAATGTAAATTTAAATTTTTAGTTTTACTGGTATCCTTAAAGCCAAAATTTTTCTTACAACATCGTTATATTTGAAAAAATTTATATATTCACACATGTCAAAAAGACTTTACAAATACAAAGACTTTTCCTACCAAGTCCGAATTTTCTTTCCACCGGTACCAGCCGGTTCGCGTATTGGTAAAAATGTTTCATTTTCAGAATAGACAGAGTCGGGAAGTTTTATGATCCTATCAAAATTTCAATGCCCATTTCTAAATAATGGCACCATTACTAAAAAAATTTCACATTAGATTTCTCACCATTAGATAATCCATCCTTAAAAATTACTCTTGAGAAATGTTTACTAATAATAATAGAGTCATAAGTCAGATAGAAGTACCTGTATATCCCATAAAAAGATACTTTTTACTTACTGTAAAATCTCGGTATAAAAATGTATCCTTATAAAATATGTTGCTAACCAGCTGAATTCTAATAAAAAAAAGATTTCTCGGAAACATTAATCAGAAATTTGGAAGGATATTCAATTTTTGTCGATCGTGCAAGTATACCGTTCTGATGACGTTAGGCTGTATTACTAGATAATAATTATTAGAACGTCATAAAATTAATTTAAGGGCTCGTTTACATAGTGCGAACTACCATGCGAGTTTAAATGGTCAGCGACTTACTTCAACAATTTCTGTTTTCACTGGCTAGTTGCATTAAAACTATTGAATATTTAACTAAATATGTAGGAAAGGTAGTCGTCTCAAGAAAATATGAAGTGTGTAAACTTATATACAGACGACAATCGCAACTATAAAAACAGAGAGTTAAGAATGCATCTTTGGAATAAATTAAGAAATTAAGAACGAAATGAACTCGCAATGAGCCTCGAACGCAAATAATAGCTACTGTTATCGTATAAACAACCGAGCCAATTACAGCAACTGACCATTTTGTTTCATGCAATATCTGAAGGTAGTCATCGAAGGTGCATGGTATTTATAAAGTGCATATTATCTTTCTTTTCTTTACACATTCTCCCACCCAAGAAAGGAATCAAATCACCGACGAATATTGCTTTTGGAAAAAAACGAAATGATCCATTTTCAAGAGCTGTCAAAACTAGTAGTAAGCTGTCTGATATTTTTAGTCAGTAGCAGCGCCTTCAGTCGCCATTCATAAATTCTCTCTACCTGGTCCGAAATTTTTCCCATCTTTCCCAATATTCTCCCTACCCATTTCGAAAATAAATAATATAAAATTGATTGAATTGAAAAAATTTTGTACACTATTTTTAATTATTTCTTTTGTCGGTCTGAAACCGACAAGGCGAAGTGCGTCTATAACCTCTAATGTATTATATAAAAAGTATGCCTATTATATTCTCTACTGTGCGCAACCCTCTGAAAAACTAAAATAAACGTTTTTAGCAACTAACCATGCTTATTTATCTGATGAAATATCAAGTGCAGAGGTTTCGTTGGGAATCGAATCAGTTTTAAATTTAAAACAACACCAAATATTTGCGGCTTTACTCTCGATTGATTTTTCTTTGCTCGAACAAACGGATCCACTTTGCCGAGTTTCAATATGTGTCGTACACACTAGAGCGCCCATTATTAGTATGGCGTTGCAATTAGTTAAAGCTATCACTATCTAAATATTTTCCGCTATACTTAAAACTTGTAAATTTGAAATGTTAGCTAAATCGATAAATATTTAGAGGTCGCACAAAATATATTTGTAACTAAAAAACTAGTTTTTTCTTCTTAAACCATATTAACGCAAAATGAGATGTTCTCCATGCAAAAAATCAATTTTACATTTGTTTGGTTCAGTTTTAGGGCTTAAAGGGTCACTCTATGTTAGTCAAATATAAGGAGCACCCTAATTATTTTTTTCAAATATACAACTTTGTAAATCAGTAAGGTAGAAAGGCTTATAAAAAACCATGTTTTGAAATGCGGTGGACACGATTCCTCTTCCTGTAATTGATGAATCGTTTTGACATTTTTTGCTGGTATTTGTAGATGTTTTACCTTGTCTTTACCTTGTCCGATTTTTAAATTTCAAGAAATTAGTATTTATTTTTAACAAATAATGTCAAAAAATACCGGAAATGTTTTTAAAAGTTTTCTTTAGTGATAAGCTGTGCTCAAAATTGAAAATAGATGAATATATGCAATGAAAATATTAAATGAAAATATGAATTGCAATTTTTGCCCAAAGTTTAATATATATTGTATATACAAGTACCATTTCAATTAACCCTTTCTTTCCTATTTTAACGAAACGAAGGAGAAAATAGATGACCGATTATTCATGCATAAATGAAGACGCAGAACAGAACTTAGCATTTGGTTGATGTTAGAGTGGAATGTCCGATATGTAATCGAAATTACATTTCGAAACTTGAATTCTTATACTTAGCTATTAAAATAATGAATTGAAAATGAAATATAGTTCGGTAGCGTAATCGGATATCACAGCTCATTCTTGAAATATTTGATTTTCGAAAAATAGGTATAAACTTACAATTTTATCAATTTCAAAAATAAAATTCTACTTCATATAATTTGATAATAGATAAATAGAAGTTGGGCTAGCGACACTACTTCAAAGAAACATAACGGTTCATCAGACAAAAAGAAGTCTTCCTTGATTTATGTTTAACGAAATCGCAATCAAGGAGTACCGCCCAGAAAATAAATGTTTATATCTAGCCGAAATATTTTAATTTCCATACTGATCTTTGTTTTGATTATAATTTTGATTAAGAATGGAGGTAACGCAGTCTTTAAACATGCGGATTTTTTTATTTGCTGTAACTTTTATTAACTGAAACTACAAATTTTTGTAAAGTCAGTTTTTGAGTGAAATTTCTCAAATTGAAATTTGAATGATATTTTTCTATTTCGATAATAAAGAAAGTTGAAATATTATTTTTTTTAATTAATTCATGAATAATACACCTATTTACATGAAAGCAAAAAAATAAAAAAAACCACTCCTATAGACTTTTCTATCGTAAACAAAAAACAGGCTCTTTTCTAGAACGCATGCCACGGCTTACAGCCGGTTCGACTGCACAATATTTTTCTTCTATGATTGCATAATTATAAAACAGTATTATACATTATATAAAGTTGTTCCATGTTTTATAATGTTTCTATTTACTTTTCATTTTATTTAGTATAATCGTTAAATTTATAAAGAGATAAACATTTTTTTTTTCAAATAGGAATGGGTCTCATTGCTTTCTATACTACATCAATACATAGCATCTAATACAATTGCTGTGCCACAGCAATTCCCGTTTTATATTAGGAATCTAGGTCAGACGTTGAACTTATCCTGTTATGTATGCGTAATAATATAGGATATATGGATATAATTATACTCAATATGCAAGCAACGCATACACAAGCAGCCATGTGAACATTGAGTCATAAATAAAATACATACCTATGTATTCTATTTATATAAAACCCATTTGCTTCATAATGTTATATTATATATACACAATTAATTTGTGCTAAATGTTATGCAATTGCATATGTAGTTTTTCTGTTTCCTTGAAGCAGTTCAATATTATACGCCATCCAACACGACACACGAGTAATGTAAAACGAATAAATATAAAAACTTCATCGATTTCAAGCGGATGAATAAAACATTAAAAATTTACATTATCTTCTATACGTACGTACGTACGTTATTACCTAGGCATACCTATGCAATAGCCTTTTACAAATAAAATTTTTTAAAAGCTTGCTCAATGTAGAAAGTAAAATGTGAAACGAAATCGATGCTAAAACCTCCACACTTTACTTTTTCGAAGATATTCTGGCATCTAGTATTGAAGGGTTTTAAATACCTATACCATACTTAAAGTATTTTTAGACGGTGTTGTATTTCCAAATTTGATTCATTTTCTAGCTAAAAATTCTCTTAAATCCTTTCAAAAAAATAATCCATCAAATTAAAACAAGAATTGAAAATTGAACCTAAAAATTCCATTTTGATTTTGAAATGGTGCAAAATACTTAATCATGAAAATTTTTACCATCCTGTCTTTTTATAATCGATTTTGATTTTTAAATGTAAGCAAAACTTTAATCAACATTCTAAATTATTTACTAAAGCAGATGGCGCATTATCTCACTAAATTTCTCATAAGTATGAAGAGAGGCCTTTTTATGTTAAATCCATGTCAAATAAACGGTTAATTTCTTGTGCATACTCTCACAACATGTGCCTCTAGCATGTTTTGGAGCTAGGAAGAAGGTAACAAATTTTTGAATATACAGAGTGTTCCAATCTATCGATATATAACTTGCTAACTGGTATACCAAACGAGGTATTCTGGTCGGAAAAGAAATATTACAATTTTTTATTAAGTTTAAAAAATAGCTATTATCATTATCACCATTACTAAGCTCAAGAAGTCTTTGGTCTAGCTAAGAAAAACGTAATTTTTTTAAAAGGAGAAATAGGAGAATACGGTAGTAGATGGGGAAGCAATTCAAATCGTAATTCGATAAGTTTTGCCATTGCTTTAAATGACTTGTGAGATGGTGCATTGTCATGCAAGAAAGAACTTTCTTCTTTTTAAATGTGATTGTTTTACCTTCACTGCAACGTTCAAACGGTCCAACAATGCTGCGTAATATTCGCCTGTTATTGGTTTTCTTTTCTCAAGATATTCGATCCGTAATAATATGCCATTGACCGCTTCGGAGCACTTCCACTTGGCCCAATCAATTGTTTTGTTTGTTGTCGGTGTACCTATAGTCGTGAATTCAAGTTTCATCACAGGCACAAGTAAATAATCGCCGCACAAAATCTTTTGGATCACAGTTAAACATGGCTAAAAATTGCTCAGAATCACGAACTCGTTGTCTTCTTTAGTCCATTGTTAATACCTGTTATTGTTATTGGGCGACTGAACGTTGTTCATCGGAAGTGCTTGTACGACCACGTTTGAATTCAGCAAACCGCTAAATTATGGTTGATTTTGGTGAAGCAAATTCACCATAACATTTGTCAAGCTATTCTTTGCTTGTTCAGTGTTTCTTCCCATTAAAAACCCATATTTTATCAAAACTCGAAATTCATTTTTTGCCATTGTTACAAAAAAAAAAAGAAACAAAAGTTGTTTACCTCAAATGATTCTCACTCGCAAACTACTGCGTGAAACTGGCTCAAATTTTGACAATCAACATTTAAAAGATGGCAGATCTTAATGATATCTAAATAATATAGATTTGAGCCTAGCGATGTATCAATGTGTCAAACCAATGACTCATTGAACAGCCTAGTTGTGTAACCGCTCACCATATGTTTATTTGTTTATACATTTTAGGCAGACTATATTTAATTAAAATTAATTAATTGTATTAAAAATGCCATAATCATTTTATGTGGTATGGCAAAATGTATGTAAGACTCAAAATGTCACGATGTCAAATGTCCCAAAGTCCGTGAAAAATAGAATAGATGGCGTCTAAATCGCAAATCCCACATTTAATGGGCAACATTAAAATTTTCAGTCAGATCTGCTATTTAATTCAGTTTGCACAGCTAATGAAAGCATATTGTGTCAAACATGGAAAAAATGAATTTCGTGTGTTAATTAAACATTATTTTAGCAGGGCAATAGCATTACGCAAAATTACGTTGCTTGATAAACATCATGGGGACTCTTCACCATCGATTGGAATGATTCAGAAGCAGTGATGCAGAAAATTACCCTCAACATTTTTTGAGATGCTCACGGCATAATTCACATAGATTACCTTGAAATGGTGAACACCATCAACGGACGATATTATACAGACTTATTGAACTATTTCAACGATGTTTTGAAGGAAAAGCCACCGCATTTAGCGAGAAAAAAAGTTCCCTCCATCAAGACAAAGCACAGGCGCACAAGGGTGTAGTCGCCGTGACTAAGATCCATGAATTACGAATTGCTTTCCCATTCACCTCTTCTACAGATTTAGCCCCCTGGGACTAAATGCTGTAACGCGCATATCCACTCGATAAAAACAAAAAAAATTTTTATATAGCCGAAGACTATGAAATTGTATCAATTTGTTTCATGTACAATAATTCGATTCGTCAGGAGAGAAAAAAATAAAAAATACTTGTTTTTTCATTTTTTACAAGAAATCCCCTTTTAATGTGTCTAAATTGCAAGATATGGATATGGACGACATGTGGATACAACAAGACGTCGCCACATGTCATACAGCGCGAGAAACAATTCAATTACTGCGGAAGTCATATCATGGTAGTGTAACTTCCCGTTTTGGTGATCAGTGCCTAGATTTTCTGCATATACTTTTCAACGTAACTTGTAGTTATAGTTATAGTCAACGTATTTACTCTCAACCAAATTGTACACACCATGCGTAATAAAATTTTTCGTTTAGTAGTTTCACACATTCGTTGTTATCACAACAAATCACAACAAATTTCAAAATAGTCAACAGAATATTTCGCCCGGAACAAAAAAATGAAAGAAATGTCATATTAGTTTGGAAATCATGGGTAAAACGTCATAACTTATTATAACTTTTGAACATTTTGCGGGCACCTTGCATTTTATTTTGGTTAAATTATATTTTTAATTATTCGGTATATCTTCTGCTGAATTCAAATTTCAAAATAATTTCAGAGAATTCTCAATGGAATTCCGCTGGTTTTATATCAAATTTCATATACCGTACTATTCCGAATGATGTACCGGTCCAAATAGGGTACCACTGGTACACTATATGGAAAGTTTATCCAAAACATTGAATTTGAATGGAGGACACCTTAAACGTATACGGTTCAATTAATTAATTTAAAATGTTACTCTTTGAATTCTCGTTGAGATTCGAATTTGTAATATATTCGTTGGATTATCACGATTCCAATGTCGATACTTAAGATTATATATATTTTAGTTGATTTTACATAAATTGAAAATTAGGGCGTTCTATATGATATTAAATTATCATATAGTATGGATTGACAGAAATTGTACAAAATAAATAATTAGTAAGGGTCAAGGGATCTTTAAATGGTAGTACTAATACGAAATAATCTACATTCTACAGTTAAAATCAAGTCACCCGATTCTTGTAATGGTAATGTGGTATTGTGATCAATAATTAATTTTCAATAATATAATGAAATTGAAAGCATAATTCCTTAAGTATCAAATACAAAAAAATATATTGGAAACTCTGCTTTTTACTTAGTTTTATCTAATAATAAAAACATTCGAAGAGAAAGTTGCGAGTGTTTACATTTTTTATAAGTCAAATTAATTTTTTCCTATAGAAACAAATACACTTTCATATACATTTATATGAATATTTTTTTTTAAAAAACTTGTGATTACATAAACTTAACACTGAACAGAAAAATAATACACTGAACTGGCTTGACGTGACTTAAAATTGAAAAATAATACGCTAGAAATGTTATGTAATATCGATATTATAACTTCAATGAAAATGTTATTTTTCTTAGATTTTAGTTTATATATCCCGTGTATAGTTAATTTCAAGCAACTAGCATTATCAACACAAATAATAATAATACCAGAATTATTGGTTTAATTAAAATCACTTTTGAATCGGATAAGATAGCTCTAGATTCTCGAACAAACTGCTATTCCCGATCGAATTATATTTTACAATTTAAAAAAAAATATTAAGATAAAGGAAAATTATACTTTAATTTAGGATAATTTTAAGGAAATGTATTGGCAGTACAAATTAGTTCGTCCGCTTTTTTGTGTTCAAATCAAATATTCATTTATTTGAAAACAAAATGAACGAACAGATTAATCAAAGTATTGTCCATCACTAGCTACTACTTTTTAACACCTCTAAGGCAATATTCGAATTCCATTTCGAAAAAATGACTCGTCTTTTGAGGCAATCCGAGTTTGACGCCAATTTTCGATTTCTGCGAAAGAAGTGAACCGGTGACCTGCCAAATCGTTCTGCATCCATCGGAACAACCAGTTTTCAGAAGGAACAATGTCCGGAGAATACGGCGGGTGGGATAAATCCCAGAGCGTTTCCAAACATTTTTTACGACTTTTGCGACATTAGGCTGAGCGTTGTCATGCTGAAGAATAACTTTGTTATGTCTTTCCCCGTATTCCAGCTGTTTTCTCCCAATGCACGGCTCAAACGAATTAATTGCAGCCGATATCGATTATAATGGAATCGCCAAATTTCAGCAGCTCATAGTACGCAATACCCTTTTGGTCCCACCAGATACAGAGCGTGACCTTCGAACCATGTCGGCTTTTGTGTTGACCGACCGTTAAGGTCGATGGCAACGATTGACCGGACATAGCTAATTTGTACTGTCAATATAATATTGAAATCACACTAAAAACTAAAACGACAAATTTTAACGATATCTCCTTACATGGATTTACATATTGGAAAATTAAATGTATCTGTGGTTGGTATATAAAAGCGCCCTCACTAATATAGGTCCTCACTAATTCATCACAAAGTCTCGAACTGCCTGCATAGTTTCAAGGCTGAACCAGATATACATATTACTATGGGGATAATATTAATAGGGATAATTGAGATTAGCTAAGTAAAGCCATTTTTAATAAAATTCCACTAAGACGTTTAACAATATACGATATATCGCAATGTATGTAGAATATAGTCTTAGTTGCTTGTGTTAATTGTTTAAGAGATAGTTGTCGAACTAGATAGCATTTATTCGGTTACACTAACGCTAACACCACACACTTTAATAATAATGTGATTTCAAATGTCAGCTAGTAACCCCGTAAGTTCAACGGGCGAAATCTAGTTTATATTAGCATTTATGATTGAAAGTGAATGAAAAGACAATTTCTAAATTATTTGAATAGTTTAATAACAGCCTTTTAATTAACATAGCGGTTAAAAAGACAATGGATGAAACTTTTAAACTAATGTAAACACTTAGGTATTTTTATTTTTTCCATTCCCATTTTCTTATTTCGTCAGCTAAAAGATAGTAATAATTGCAATCTGTAATATTTTTATAAAAAACGAGGATTCTAAAAGTCAACGCTATCGCAGTTTTTCTTAAAAATATATAATATCCAATACCACTTCCCGAAAATATCCCGATGCAAATTTTTTCTATAGGATTTTCTGAAATATACTACATGGGCTGAAAAGTCTTGAGACTCCGAAAAATGGCACCACAAACAAAAAAACATGATTTTTATTAAGTACCAATTTTCAGAAGAAGATTCGTATCAAATTTTCATTACATTTTGTTTATTAGTTTAACGAGTTACAGCTGTTTGAGTGACGCAACTTTTGATATTTGCAAGACAATGGACCAAACAGAATATCGCGTGTTGGTAAAACATTGATTTCTGGTAGGAAGAAATACAGCCAGGGCTCAAGAATGGCTTGGAAAGTGGTATGGCACATCTGCTCCGTCGCTAGCAACTATATGTCGATAGTTTAGATGCGGCAGTACAAGCTCCGATAATGCACCACGTTCCAGGCGTCTAAATGACAGTCCTCCAGAAAAAAAATACACCGTATTGTTCTGAATGACCGCAAAATGATGAGATCGCAAGTAGAAGCGACAGCTGACAATTATTAATGATAGAATTAAATCAATCCACTCAATAAAATCGATAGTGAAATTAGACCAAATATTAGACTATGAATTGCTTCCTGACTGTGGATTTCATCGATGATTTCTGGCGTGGAGACCTCATTTGGACGAGACGGACACTCATCATCATAGATGCTCGTACGACCGCGTGTAAATTCAACTGTCCATTATTTTATTGTGGATAACGAAGTAGTAGATACCCCTTAAATTTCAAAAACAAAAACTTTATTACAGCTCGATATTCAATTTGTTCTGTGAGAATTACAAAAGTTGTCTTTCGACTGCGAACGGATTGCGGATTGGAGGATTGGACGAACAGATAATATACAATCAATAGCATTCGTGAACGCGTGCAGGTTGTACGGGTTGGCAGATAAGGTGTAGCAGTGCCGGGCGGAGCTGCTACTCCGCCACAAATTGGGCTTGTCTCGTTTGAACTGCATCACGGCTCCTGTTGCGCGTATGGTTATACATACGCGTATTCATGGGGACGTGGTAGTCTGACCAGAGACTATGAAAAGAAGTTTGGTACCACGGGAACCGGGTACCGCACAGTGGCATGACACTGTGCCGGTGTGGTTGAGGACCCTGTTTCGGGTGCAACGTGGTAGCTGCGGGTTTGCCTTCTGGATAAGCTATGGGGTATTCGCACATGCAGAGCGAATACCGTCCGTCGATTTATCGGCGCGCCACCTGATAAAGTCTAACGGCTAGGTGCGGGTGCCAGTAAAGAATAGTGTCAAGATCAGGTCATACATACTACAGATACATATGACGATGAATTCTTTACTCTAATAGAATAGTTATAAATTGTTCATGTAACTGGTAATGCAAAATTCTACTGCCTTGATTAGGAACATACATCATAGTAAGCACACGCGTTGGTTTGTTAGGCCGTCTCCATATATATTACTCCCATGAATAGAATGAATTTTCGATATATAGGCCTTCTAACATGCTTTCATTCTCAACCCTTCTATTACCATTCGGTAAATTTCGTTTGATGAACTGCTTTTCGGTAAACTACCTTTCGACCGATCGTTTTGCAATCAATTGTTTTTGATCAATATATGTATGTTTTCAATATAATGTCCGGATACAAAATTCGACTTAATCTTCTTAATCAGAATCTGTTAGCAGAACAAAGTAAGGAAATATTAAGAAAAAAAAATTAATTGCTTTACCACATTGTGCTTCATAGTTGTATGTTAAATGAACCACTAAAATATATTAATAATTTATGATTATTCTTATTAATTATAAATCTTTTACCACTTTCACGTACGTATAAATATAATAGTATGTACTTCATACGTACTTAGCGTATAATAGCAATAATATACCAATAATATTATTTACACTAACTGTCCTATTTTTCATTTTCGCTGCATAAAATGATACTTCCACCAACGTTTGTTAATCCTCAAAGCACCTCTACGACATTGAACTTTTATTCAGTTGTCAAAAATTAAAATAAATATGAAATATTTCAATAAAACAATAATGATAAAATCTACCATAACTGAAATTAGATAAATATCACGTTTTAAAATAATATGCAATATAACGTACACTACGGTTTTGTACATTTATAATTTTATATATTTAGTATACGTTACGCACCGAAAAGGAAAAATAATTTCTACTGTTTAAAAAAATGTTACATTTTAAAGATTGCTTCAAAATCCATGTACATGAATGAATTGTTTATAATTATTTAAAAGTTTAGCTATACTTTAATAGCCTAATATCGGATTCAATTGGACTATTCCTTCACCTAACAAAATCCGTGGTGAATTCTGTGAAAAATATTGATTTTCATCTATTATGGTGAATGAGTAAAACAGTTTTATAGAAATTCACACAACGAAATTTACCTACCATTTATATTTTCTTTTAATTTCCCGTTTAACATATTTTTCAAAATCAAAATTCTTTTTATTTACTTTCTTTAATTACTTTCTTTCAATTTAATTTTTCAGAAAACCATTTCCAAATATTCTCACCTTTAGTAATTCATACATAAATTAACCAAATGAAGAGTATACCTTACACGTACACCTTTCGTTTTCATTACCGATGTACCGGTTACCACGCCTATAAGGCCAATTTTGCACTGAATGGCAATTAACCAGACTAGGCTTAAGAGTCAAGACCCGGCGGCCGGGTAACCGGGTAATAAAATTTTCTTAACATCAGACATTTTTGAAGGAAATAAATAAAAATAAAAATATGAAAAAAACATGTAGAAATCAGTTGAATTTTTCCAACGGTTTTCGTATGTTTAGATTAAGAGAAAAACTTTGAATTTCCTGTATTATTTTGCATAATAAAACTTTTCTATGGAAAATTGTACTTCCATACATTGCAGCATACCAGATTTAATTAATATTCTTCTTTAATTGAGCTTAGATATCACGAATCAAGCAATTAAAAATGGCGTGACAACGTGCCTCGGTCAAATTGTAGCCAGAGGTTTACTCGAAACGTTGGCATGCCACAGCCTACTAAAATATTAAAGGAAAATACAAATACAAAAATCTTGAGACCAAATGTGTGATAACATGCCCCGGTCTACCCTACGTTTTTCATGAAATTTTATGATTTTAATTAAATTCTTTTAAAACCAGACAAAATAATAGAAATAGAAATAATGATATAATAATTCCAAGTTCATATTTAAGCTTAAATTTTGTAATATAAATATAGAAATAGCTTTGATTTAAGTATAGATTTACAGCTATCTTTATAATAGATACAGAAATTCAGTAACTTCAATAATGCTAGAATAGGCAATCTTATGTTGTGATGGAAAAACAGATTTTCTGCATTACGTGGCAAAACTTATTTTATTTCTCCTGCCCCGCTAAACAATCTTTCGCTTACACCAAGCTAAGGTATTTTCTTAATAAAGAATAATTCTTAACTCTTTCTTAATATTTAATATAGTTGTTAAATTCTATCTATTGGGAGCATTTTTGGATGCCTATATTGATTTGCAAGTGGTATTTCTTCTAAACAAGTCCACACATTCTATATAACAGTTATTATACTTTTAAATTATTAATTTAACATAATAAAACCAAATAATTACAATAAGCAAGCACCATATAAAAACGACCGGTATTTTAATCGGTAATGGCCGGGTAATGTTTTTATTTTGGCCGGGTACCCGATATCCGGTACTTTTAAAAAGAAGCCACGTCCAAGGGATATGGCTTTTCTGCTGAATTCTTCACAATGTTCTTAACGTAATAATATGGTCAACACAACATCATTTCAATTGTTAATCCTGTTAGTTTTCAATTAAATCTAAGACCTCTGAAATAAGATTAGGTTATTGGTGAAGACATTTACCTCATTGGTGTATATCTATATTTTGATATTTTGCCATTTTGAATTAATTATGTAATTCACCAGTGTCCGGTAATGCAATATCTGATTGAGAAAAATGTTTCTGTCTGCATAAGGCTGTGAATATATTGAGGATTCGACTAACGATAAGAGTGACGAGATATACAAGTGCATATTTCTTTGCTTTAATCGCATGTGTTTTCATTTGTTTTTTTCTTTGTATTAAAGACC
>JANTOP010007639.1:0-16229 GCA_027564815.1 Symmerus nobilis
ATTAAATTAAATAAATTAAATAACTTAAATAAATTAAATAAATCAAATAAATCAAATAAATTAAATAAATTAAATTAATAGTAATACAAATAGTAATTAGATTTTCCACGTCCTGCAGAAAATTATTGGAAAATTTCGTTTTTTTGCAGCGCGGTGCCGAAAATAACGGAAATTTTAACCAAATCATTGGATTTTTCTTTAAAATATTATTTCAAATTTTTTTCCAAATCAATGAAATACTTTTTGACCAAATTTTATACGATTCGAAAAAAGAGGGGTTTTTAAGAGGGGGCGGGGTTTATTGGAAGCGATTTTTGGGTGAATATCGATGTAAACCTAAGTAAAAAATCCCAAAACCTCTTGTAACTATTGATCTGATTTCTAAAAAATCAGACGATTTTTGACGTCATTTTAAAAATGGAAATTATTTAGGAACCCCTTAAGAATTTTATATAATTAAATCCCTTGGATTATCTATTAAAGGAATTCGATTTGAAATTTAAAAATTTTCTTTTCTGGGAAATTTTAAAAATTTTTTTTTTATAATAGTTACGTTTTTTAATACACCCGATTTGCACGCCTATCAAATTGGATAGGTTGATTTTTTTAAAAAAAATTTCCCTTTCTATCTGTTGCAATTTTACTTAGCAACAAATCACCGTTACCAAATTTGCATAGTTCCAAACAAATTTCCGTAATTTTAAATTTTCTAAGAGACCAGACCATCTGGGAGTCATCGATTTAAAACCAATTCATACACGGTGATTTTATCATACACCGGACAAAGCGGTGGGAAATCTTCAGTGAGTCTACTGTACTTATTAATGATCGATTTCAAAATAATTAAGGGGGGACATCAGCTTTCCGATTTTGGTAAACCGATTTTTTTTCTTTTGCGTATTAAATGTCAATTAAAGGTATCAAGAATAGGGGGTTAATAGGATTTTTAAAAATTCCGCTTTTTAGAATCAAGGCAGATGATTTTGTGCAACATTGCACAGCAATAAGTTATAACAAAACCGATATTCTTATACTTCAAACTTGTTTTTCTCGTAACTATATCTTCAAATGCGGTGGACACGATTCCTCTGCCTGTAATTGATGAATCTCTTTGAAAATTTTTCCTGGTATTATTAGATATATTTTATTGTCCTTGACAGGAACAGATTTTTTAATTTCAAAAAATTTGTATTTATTTTAAATCAATAAAATAAAAAAATAGGTACATTTTTCAAAAAAATTTTTTAGTGACCCACCATTTTTTAAAAAATTTTTTTTAAAAAATTTGTTTTAAAAAATTTCCTTTCCGTCAAATACGAGATAAACTAATGTACTTTAAGTTTCTTATTGATTTTTTCAATTTCAAGAATCCGTGTTCCCGGAATCGTGACCACCGCAAAGCACTGTTGATTTGGCAGTGCCACAAATCCGACAGCATTACGGCTAGCCATGTCGATTTTTTTTAAATACAAAAATTTTAAAATATAGTTAAGGGTACGCCATTTAACATAACACAAATATTTTTCACAACAGTAATACGGTTCTTCTAAAAAAAAAATAGTAAACTTAGCCTTGATTTGGGCGCTCAAAGTGATGTCCCCCCTTAAAACACATTAATAACGAATATGGAAACTAATTTTATTTAAATTAAAATTCCTTAAAATTAAATCTGTTTTCAATTAAATAATATTCGCTCAATTCATCTATGACATATTAATTTTGTACTTTATTCGTAGCAGTAAATATTCTGTCCATTTTCCAATATTTCCCTGGTTTTCTGAAATAAAAATTGTTTGAATTAAATTAATAATTTGAATTATAAAATTCAATAAAATAATTAAATTCATTAGTAAAAGATAATGTTTTTAATCAATTGTTTCGTCTAATGTTCCATATTCATATTTGGTTATTTGTATTCCCAACGAATATATTTGTTACTGTAAATGAAAATTAGTAACAAATAGTTTTGTATTATTTGCTAATAATTAATATGTAGAACTATCAATGGTTTGCAAATAAAACAAATGCAATTATAAATAAGATATAAGCATCTACGGATTGTAAATTATACAAAAGATTTTGTATATGGCACAAATAAAAAGCCTTCCATAAATTGCATAACAAAGCATAATAAAAGAATTTGTTTTATGTACAGTGATTTTTGTATGCAACTATAAGTTTGTTGTCAAATTTTTTAATTTATTGGCGACATAGAGATTATCCTTATAATGTGGCTTTCTTAATATTACCATTATTGAAAGTTCATTATCGGCAGGGTGGCGCATTAATTTCTGTGAACTGATTAAACATTTTTTTCTATCGAATATCAATTAATAAAGTCCAGGGTGGTCTTAAGCAGCTAGAAAATTCTACAGTCATATGTTATTATTCTACTTCTTTATATTTCTGACATAATGGGGTAGTAGCCTAACTATATTATTATTTCGTTATCAATAAAACGCAAGAAAAACTTTCTTATTCTCTCTATAATGTCGAAGAGATAATAGTGATAAATGATTGTTATTTGTACCATTCACTTGAATAAATTATATTTCTTTACAAGAGATTCTTTGAGGAACTTCCATACCATACGGCAGGAGTTTACCCATAAGTATTTTAATCTTTCACTTGACAAAAATGCTGATGATAATTCTTTTCATCTATAATTTAGTCAAATACTTTCCGTATACTATAAGAGTATACAACCACTTATAGATAGACAATGGTTGAGCATTTAGATTTATAAAAGAAGAAATAAAAAAAATAGTGGTCAAATACAATAGAAATCTAAAAAAAGAATCTTTATAGATAAGATTTATTGTAAAAGGGCTTTTTTGAAATATTATCCCATAATTTACTTATGTGTGAAATGTTTTCTATTGGTTTTCATTTCACGTAGTAATATAGATAAATAAGCTTGACGGCCATGTACATGGTGTTCTCAAGAGAAATAAAAAAATCCTAAGAAAATATCTTAAAATTAGAGATCCTTAATTGGATCCACTTAATTGAGAGCAACCGGTATACTAAATAAGTAGATATGTAATAAAAACATGTTCGTTTATGTAATGGACAGGCATAATTAATTTATATCCGAAATAAAGGATATAGCGGAAAATGTTTTTTTCTCGTTAATTCTGATTTATTATTTATTGAATGGTTTGCACTATTGTATCCCAGAAGACTGTGTGAACATCATTTAGAACTTCTAGTTTTTTTTTGTTTGTTTGTTTCCTTTTTTTTCTCGAAGGACATTTCTAACATAATGAACGTAAATAAGAAATTATTTTTGGGTGCGAAGTGAATAGTTTAGTTTTGACGAATCGAAATTACATATATAAATTAGACATGATTGATTCTTGATATAATGGCATGTTATGTATAATAGGGATTGCCCTACATATTTTCTTTGGGAACTAATGGGTTATGTCTGTCTTATGATATCGTTATTAAAGGAGAGTTGGTTTGGAAAATCCACCCACTTCTCCCATCTAAATTGATTTCTGAATAATAGATCCCATTAGTTCCACATTAATTATTGCGCCACCCTTTCATATGTTAACTATTGGAATCAGTGTAGGAAAAAAAACTTTTAGGATAAGTAAAATTGAATCATATTCTGTAATTAATTTGCTCTAATTCCATCTCCTTTTTAAGTCCTAATCTGCAAATCACAAGGTTCCGTAAATTAGAGATCCTTAATATTCTTTTATTCATTTAAAATTCTCTAATTCACTCCCCAAAATTCATGTATACTCTTAACTGATGCCAGAATGGTATCCCAGATTCTGCAGAACCAATTGATCTTAATCTTTTTCAAAAAATTAACCCCCTGATTTTATGGGCGTCGATACATCGGGAAAATGAGTATTTTTTAGAGAAACGGATTTAAATTTTCAAAATTTCGAAATGGATTCAAATATGGGGTACCTTAGGTTACCTATAAATAAAATAAGGTCATGGGGTTCCCTCAAAACTTATATTTTAAAAATTCCACCGAAAATCGACTTGTAAGAAATTCAAAAAATTTGATCGATTTTTGATTAAGATTTTCAGAAAAAAATTAATTTTCTAATCAAATGATGCAAAATTAATAAAATTCACAAACATTTCCAGAAGCTGTAAAATGATGCTGTCAATTTACTTACTAACTTAAATGTATCTTAAAAATTAAAATTATTAATTCACGAAATTCAGAGCTTTTAATAATTTTGAAAATATCAACTGAAATTAAATTAATTGATGTTCATAAAAATCTAAACATTTTCTACATTTGCTTCAAAATTCTCGAAAGCTCATTGAAAGCTTAAAACTAAAATTTTTTTTACATAATTTGGAATCCAATTTTTATTCGATTCATCAAAATTAAAATGAAATATAGAATTATAGCCGAAAGCTTATCCCTATTCAAAGCTCATAGAAAGCTTTAAGTGTCGAACCCAATTATTACGTTTTAAAAAATATTTTATATCCAGTTAACGGTTCTTTAATAAAATTTCAGATTTTCTTAAAGAAAAGCTTTAAAAATCTCGAAAGTTTAATGAAAGCTTGTGAATATAATATCATTTTTCATCATTTGGAATTTAATTTTTAAACGATTCATAAAATTACGATGAAATATGTAATTTTTGCAAAAAGCTTTCCTTAACTATTAAAGCTGAAGGAAAGCTCCAGCTTTCGAAGCGAATTTTTTACGTTTTAACATCTATTTTTTCTAGATAACGGTCCATTATCGAGATTTCAAATATTCCCAGAAAAAGCTTGAAAAGTCTCGAAAGCTTCAAAATATAATATAAATATAATTCAGTGTCTTTCAATTAACTTTATAGTTAATAAATTTAGGGATACCGAAAAGTAATCAATTATTTTTGAAAATTCCAAAACTCTAAAATATTATGAACATTTTAGTATGACATCAAAATCTCAAGAAAACTTAGTAGGTTAAAGCTCATATATTAGAAGCTCAAATTTGTTATTAAAATCCAGAAAATACTCTGAAATTTCTTAATGAAAATCGGGAAAAGATCTTTCATTTTTCATTGGATTTATTAAACTTCCTGAATCAAAATAAAACTGAAAGCTTCGAAAAGATGCTCTAAATATTATTTAACAATCCAAAAGCTCTACAAACGATCCCCAAATTTCGTAAAAGAAAAATTTATTTCACCTGGAAATATCTAAAAGCTCTGTAAAGTCTATTTAAATGATTTTTAGTTATTTGAATAGCTAAAATTGAGATCCTAAATTCGATTGCTCTAATTTAAATGTGATAAATTTTGTAAAATAAAATTATTTCAATAAAATATTTAGATATTCATTTCTTAAACGGGGTTTTTAGTTATTTTAAATACAAATTTGCATAAATTGTTATGCAGTCGCGTGCGGTCAACATCTCCATATGGTGTGTAGAAGAGCATTACTCACTGCTAATTACTATAGTGCCTGGTCGAATATTTTCTCCGGCCGGAAAAAAATTTAAAAACGCAGAAAGTTGCGTTGACAGTTAGGTGAAAATACAAAAATTTTATATTTCGGAAAAGTGGAAATTTATCTAAGAAATATCAAAAATTCGTAAAGGCTTGCACCGCGAAATTTGTATATCGGACATAGGACATCGGAGAGATTTGATCCGGATTTCCCGATAATTTTCTTCGGATCCATAAAAATGTAATGATGCCGGAAATTTATAAATTAGTTAATGAAAAATACATAAATATCATAACTAAACTTCTCGTACAAAAGCTCCGAAAAAACTTAAAAGCTCCCAGAAAGCTTTATTTTCTGAACCTCATTTTATGCGTTCTAAAATCTATTTTCTACCAAAAAAATGTTTCTTAAACAAAATTTCAGATTTTCTCAAAAAAAGCTTCAAAATTCTCGAAAGCTCATTGAAAGCTTAAAATAAGATGAATTTTTATACAATTCATTAAATTTAAATTAAATATGGAATCTTGTCCAGACAGAACTCTTGTCCCAACTATTAAAAGCGCATCGAAAGTGCTAAGTTCCAAACTTAGGTTTTATGTGTAAAAATTTGATTTCTATCCAGATAACGGTCCTTTAACGAAATTTCGATTTTTTCCAAAATAATGATTTAAAAATCTCGAAAGCTTATTGAAAGCTTAAATTTAAAATTTTTTTTTTATAATTTTTCGAATCCAATTTTTATTCAATTCATTAAATTTAGATAAAATATAGAATTTTCGTTAATAACATTCTCAATCCACGGTAAGCTCAAAGAAAGCTTTAAGTTTAAAACTTAATATTTTATGTTTTAAAATCTATTTTCTATCCAGACATCGGTCCTTTTACGAAATTTCAAATTTTCCCACGAAAACATGCTTCAAAAATCATTAAAACTCATTGAAAGCATTTAGAAAAGACAGTTTGGAATTAATTGAACAATATTGAGAGAATTCAATTAAGTACCGAGTAAAGATAACGTCAAGAAAACGCGAGATAAAAATCAGAAAAGATAAGCAAAAATTCGCTAAACTCGGGATAAATCTCACAGTCCCCAGGAAATTGTTAGAAAATCAGAAGAACATAATGAAAATATCGACAAAGTTGTAAAAGTCCGAAACTCTATCTAGGAAAAGAAGCGTTGGGAAAACGAATAACAAATAGGAAGAGGTGTCGATATTATGAAATGTCGGTAAAAATCTAATCAAAATGGGCGAAAATTGGAGCTAAGGCAATTTAGAGGAAAATTCTAATTAATTATAGAAAATCGGGAAAAGTAGAGGAGTAGCAGACTAGTTATGCCTCTAAATTCCTACCCTTTTTACAGATTTTGTATTGCTTTTGTCTGTTTTAACAAAGACATAAATTCTGAAGGCAAAATTCTACATAACTAACTCATAACTCCTCAATTAGACACATAACTATCTGTTATGAGGCATGGCAGATTATACTGCAAGTTTCTATCGATATAAAATACGGTAAATTCGAAAATAAATTCGGTAAAAAGTCATTGGATTATTTTATAAATTTCAAATCATTTCGAATCATTTAACTATATATACAAATTTTAATGCGTTATACCGGGGGATTCAAAAAGGTGTGCTCTGCGCCTACTGCACGTTGGATTGCACGCTACTGTTGTTATGTGATGGACAACGTCAACATAGCTGGATTCCCAGGCAATGTCACCACAAAAAAATCTGTAAAGACTTAATCGAATTTAACTAAAATAAAAAATATAATAATTAATTTTATTTCAAAGTTTTATTTTATTTTTCTTTTGTTTAATTAAATTTTTAAAATTCTTTCATATTGTGGTATTTTCTATGAACTTTTCGCTGGAAATTATTGAAATTCGCCCGGGTCCTATGGTATGAGTCCATCGTCTCTCCTCTATTTACACCTCCTCCTCCTAACCTCTTTCAACTTCCATGACTTTCATCGACTCTTTCAAAATTTTCCTTCGGAGAAGAACCTAGGGAAGAGATACATTAGTTGCTCTTATACAATATACATAAACCAGAATAGTCGATTCCTTAAACAACTATCTTCCAATATTTAATTGCTAATATTTACGAGAGTTTCGGAAATAGTAATAGGATTCATCATGCCATGATATTAATTTATAAATTACAAATCAAATTTTCAGAAATCCAATAATTTCTAGAGATTTTGACTAAATAAATTTAAATAATTAGACTTTTAGAATTATTTTCCGGGAACGTCTTCAAGAAATACAGAATTTTCCAAACATTTTCTTCAGCACGCGGAAAATATAATGCCGCAGAATTGCTCCCAAATAAATAATGATGAAATTGGTATCTCAAAATAATATTGAATAATTGACCTTCGAATTTTGAACTTGGGATTAGGAAAAATATATATGATTTCCTGGAAAATTTCAAATTCTATTCGAAGATTTTGTTTTGGATCCATTTAGGATGTGGCGTAAGGGCAGTATCTTCATGATGTGTGTAGAATTTTATTACGACAATTTAGACAATTTTATGACAATCAGCGTTCAATGGTAAAAAAAAATGAATTTTTTAATTTTTTTATTTAATAAAATAAAAGAATTATTTTATTCAAACTTTTAAGCATATAAAAGATGAACATTTATTTCCCCTTTCTCTTCTCTTTCTTGAGAATTTTTCCCATTTTTCAAGACTTTTTAGATTCCTTAGAATTTACACGACTTTTGACTATATATTTTCTAATAATTTTAAATAACAGTTCCAAATCTACTGTTTAATTCGTAAACTAACATAAATATTTTATTTAATCCCATTTGAAGTGAACTCGGTTAATTTAAACTAAACGAGCGTTAATAAAAGCACGGAATTATCCCCTTAGTTAGATTAAATAAATATGTGCATTGTTACATTTATGAATCGATAAAAAACGACTATAAATCGATAGGTGCCGATAAAGATTTGTTCCTTTTGTTGCTTTAACATTTTACATCGTTTTTTTTAAGATTACATATGTAATTTTCATGTTATACTTCATCATAACTGAAAAATGCATTTATGTATCGTTAAAGGTCTTATCTTTAATGCTCAATAAAGATACCTATAAAGTTCTAAAAGCATCAGCCCTATAAATTCCACTACGGTTTTATTAAAGTTTCTTTCCTGAAATTTATTTAAATAAAACGTTCTTGCTACGTGCAATAATACTCATTTAACAGTGGGGTGCAGCCTAATGCGCAGAAAGCGGAGAGCACAGCTGGAATATCAACATATCAAAATTATCCAAAGCTTTTAATTAAAATATAATTTTATTTATTTTCAAATCTATTTATCTCCCAATAAATAAACTTGTATGAAATCGGAAATTTTCGTTAAGAAGCTTGGTGGAAAATTAAAATCTCTACGAAAGCTTTAATGAATTGAATTGAATTGAAAGCAAATGTTCATGAACGCATCTATAGTTCTTGGTTGTCCTTATTTTTTAAAAATTCACCTATCGAGCTAAAATTTAAAAAAAAAATATGCTTTCAATGAGCTTTCTATATTTTTGAAGCATTTTTTTTTTGGGAAAATTTGAAAATTCGTGAAAGGACCTGGATATCTAAATAGAAAGTATATTTCAAAACTTGATAAATTGAGTTCGAAACATAGAGCTTTCTTTGAGCTTACAATTAAACATTGAGAAAGAAGTTAGCGAAAATTTCATATATTATGGAAATTTAATGAACAGAATAACGAGTAGCTCCTAAATTTGTATACAAAAAAAATTAAAATTTAAGCTTTCAGTGAGCTTTCCAGATTTTTAAAGTTTTATTTTAGACATAGTTGTACTTTTGTTAATGAATCGATATCTGCATAAAAAATTGATTTCTAAATGTAAAAAATGAAGTTCGAAACGTAGAGCTTTAGTTGCGCTTTCAATAGTTTTGAAAAGTTTTCTGACAAAATTCCATATTTCATTTAAAATTAATGAATTGGATAATAAATCAATTCAAAATTATAAAAAAAACATTTTAATTTAAAGCTTTCAATGAGCTTTCTAGATTTTTAAAGCTTTATTTTAGAAATAGTTGAAATTTTGTTAAAGAATCGTTATCTGTTTAAAAAAAATTAATTTTTAAACGTCAAAAATTAGGTTCAAAATGTGGAACTTTCGTCGCCTTTTTAATAGTTTTGAAAAGTTTTCTGAAAAAATTCCATATTCCATTTAACTTTTATGAATTGGGTAATAAATCAATTCCAAATGATATAAAATAACATTTTAATTTTTAGCTTTCAATGAGCTTTCGAGATTTCTGAATGTTTCTTTTTTTTTGGGGAAAATAAGAATTTCGTTAAATATTCGTTGAGTAAAACAAAGAAAAAAAGAGGCCGCTTCGATCCTTTTAACCTGTCAAACAATCTGTGGGTGTCGGATTGTATTCAGGTAAAAATTTAGTTCCGGATATTGGGTATTGCGCATCTTTTAAGATATTCGGATATTCATCTTCATGTGGTGTATTTTGAGGGGGAAGGAGGGGTGCTACAAAAAAAAGGCTCGAAATACGGGCACTCCGCCATCTATCTGGAAGTACAACGGTGGGTCACTCGACTCCCCATACCTCCTTCCTTAAGGGTAATATCGACCAAAACAAATTGCTACTACACGGGGCAAAAACCACCGTCCCAAAAGAAGGTGGTTTTGCGACGAAGTCGCTCAACTGATGTGGTAGTTCGGGGAAGGGGGTGTCGCTCGGATCCCGAAAATTTTACAGGGTGACCCAAAATACCGTTGCACCAACATTTTTTTTTATTCTACAGCGTGATCCAAAAAAACTTTTGGACACCAACATTTTTTTACTCATACAGGGTGACCCAAAATACTTTTTCTCTTGCAGGGTGACCAAAAAAAACGTTTCGAAACAAAAATTTTTTCTCTTACAGGGTGACCCAAAAACCTTTTTGATCAAAATAATTTTCTCCCTTACAGGGTGCACCCAAAAAACTTTTCGAAACAAAAATTTTTTCTCTCTTGCAGGGGACCCAAAATTTCTTTTTTGCACAGCTGACTTCCCCAATGTGAAAGTTCGGGGAGGTGTCCCTCGGACCCGAATAGTGCTGGGAATCACAATTTACTCTCCAGGGTTGGGAAACCCACTAGCGACACACTTCTTTCCATGTCTTTACACTATTACTTATATGGTGTCGGGGGAAATTCACCATGAGGGGGATGGTACACCCTTTGGATGTACACGATTTTTTTGGTGTCGGGGGATGTGGTATTTGTGGGATTTACTGGTTATATGGATAGAAAATAGATTTTATGACGTAAAAACAAGGATCGGAAAATAAAGCTTTCTTTGAGCTTTTAAGTTTTGCAGAGCTTTCGTACGAAATGTTTAGTTTTGATATTTTTTCTATATCTCCTCAACTAATTTATAAACTTTCTGCATCATTTTTTTGGAACCAAAGAAAATTATCGGGAAATCCGGATCAAACGTTGCAATGTCGGATATTCATTTTCCGGTCGATTTACGAATTTTTGATTTTTCTTATAGTAGATAAATTTCAACTTTTCCGAAATATTTAATTTTTGCATTTTTACCTAACTAACAAGGCTAACTACCGGCCGATGAAAATATTCGGCATGCACAGAAAAGAGTCGTGGAGATGTTGACCCCACGCCACTGTCATATAATAGATATAACTTAGATTTTAACTTATACCAGCATCAGCCCCCAAGTATACCTGATTATGTTTAGTTGGTAATCATCTTTAAAAGTTTATTTTTTATTTTATTTTCTATTTATGGGGGATAATACTGATAGTCTCTCACAGTGTGAGATATGCTTGTCGCCACTAATCCAAATTAGGTAAGTTATAAATTTGCTTGAGTGAACAGTTTTTTGGGTAACCTAATTAGAATTTCTATATAATTTGTGATTTGAACTTTTGAACAGAGGGAAGTAGAAAATTGACCCAGGACCGCCTTATCAATTCATTTTATTTCCTTTTTAATTATCGGCCCGTATTTTTTGGTTTTTATCTATAGGAGATTTAAAACATCCATTAGCTACTTATAGCTACTAACATTTAATGTTTAATATAATATAATATCACGACCGAGAAATAAAATGCTTTAATAGCTGGACAGATAATTTTATGTCGAATTTAACCTATATATTAAATAAATGTCCCTGTTTTTTTATTTTACATCTTTTATTGTTTTTAATTTGTTCTTGTGAATAAAACTTTTACTTTTCTGTTGTTCTTTCCCGGGTTTTCCTTTTTTTCCGGTTTTTCTCTATGTCTTCCTATCGGAGTTTAATTTGTCATTCATTTTTGGGCGAAGGGAAATTCAACATTGCAATTATTTTGCAATTTTTCTTCGCTCCATTTATTTTCTTTCTGATAATGTTTATTTTTATACTATATAGTTTTCCCTCCATAAATTATCCTTTACACGCATTCGCTAGATTTTCGGATGGGGAAAATTTGCTGTTCGTTCAATTTTCCTACTTAACGATTACGGGTATGGGATCATTTGAAAGGATTTCCAAACAACCATCCGAGAAAATGTAAGAACATTTTTGGAAACGTTCAGTATAGATAGAGGCCGTAAGGCCGTCGGACGTCCTTTTTTCAAAATCATTCTCGCCGGACTCTTAATAAAAAAAAAGAAAGGAATTTATCCTTCTGACTATACAAATACCTTTTAACTTCATGTATATGTTGGAAAAATTGTTCTATATTAAATTTAGATTATATGTCATTTTAAGGATTGTGTTAAGGGAGAATATTAATCTGTGACACATTTTATTAATTCATTTTGCTTTGAGGCATTTAATGTAATGTTCAAACATAAAAAGGATACAAGCAGATAAAAAAATGATATGAAATGTTCTTGTTGGATTAAAAATTTATCAGCGAGTGAATAGAGAGAAATTGTTAACCTTTTGTAAAATGATAAATTGTAATAACTATATAAGTATTTTTATATAGTTTTTTATTATACATTTTGTAGTGTTAGCTTAGCACTAAACGGCAGTACAATGTAAGATTTTTATTGTGCTTTTTAAAGGATAATCTTATATACCGAAAGTTGAAAAATTTTGTAATAAAAATATCCATTTTTTATCAACTTATAGTTTCTACGGGAATTATAAATTAATATTTAAGTTATTTTTAATTAGTTTTTAATTTCATTATAAGAGATGTACATTTTGTTTCAGAATTTAATTGAAATTAAAGGTTTCTGGGGCAGTTGACTTCCGTGATGTTTGAAGTCAACTCTTCATAGATATTAATTAGTTGATGATAATAAATTTCAAAAAAAGAAAAATCGGAACTTTTTCATGAAGGTTACAAATGAATTTTTCTGACTTTCAAAAATTTTTTTTATATATTCGAAATTTTGCAATTTCAAATTTTCGTAAATTTCTCGATTTTCATGAAAGTTTTGATTTTTCATTAAATGTAATTTTGAGATTTTAATAAAAATATCTGATTTTGATAATGTTTTTTAATTTTTCTTATCTTTAATATATAAATTCGGTGTTTTCCGAAATATTTAACTTTCTGTGAGTTTTTTTTCCTGTATTAATGAAATTCTCAGACTTGTAATAATTGGAATAGTTGAGGATAATTGAGTACTGGACAAGTACTGTTTTCTAATCAAGAAATATCTACACAGGCCCTTGAATGGACAGACCTTCTCTACTATAACACATTTTTTTTCTGAAGCACAGTTTCCGAGAAATATGACGTCATAATTTGGTAAAAATTGACAAAAATTGAAAACATACCAAATTAGTAAAATAAGTAGAAAAAAACTAGCCTTAACTAAAAAATGTGGAGGCTGCCGATTGTAGTATTCCGTACAGTCAACCCTCTTATAATTCCTACCGTGATATATGGAACCGCGCTATAAGAAATTCAGAAATAATAGAAGGGATTAACCGCGTAATAGGAGGGATCATTAGCGTGCGGCCAATATCTCCATAAGGTGTGCAGAATTTTGAAGAACTTACCACCTTTATTATTTTCATTACATTTTCTTTCGTACTTTTAAATGCACTTACAATGGCTAGGACGCTGTCTACAGAAAGTTTACCTACGAGGTCCTAATTAATATGTAATGAAATGGTCCCGAAAATAAATGATCATCATGATCATCACCTTTTTATCTCATTACCTCTATTAAACCATCCCTTAGATGCGCTGTAGGTGAAATTTTATTAAATTTCCCGGGAAATTATAACCAATCTTCGGTAAAGTGGTCTTTTAAATAACCACGTCTCACTTCAACCCTTACCAAAATTTAAGGGTTAATTGTTTTTAATTTTGATAAATCAATTTATTTATCTGATGATTAGGAAACAATGCTGCTGCATTACATTTTCCAAGTCTGGAAGAAAATCCGTGGACAATTCAGTTCGTAAAGTAAAGAAAATTACAAGGGAAATTCACTCTTTTTATTTGGTTAATTAAACTCTAATTAAATCTGAAGTTTTATTACAAAAGCTTAAAGAAACATTTCAGTTTGAGATATTTTTTTTTATCGAAATAATTTTTCCGTAACGAAATTTTAACTTTGCAAAGAAAAATTTTTATTGATGATGTCAAAGCTTGATAAAAGCTTTCAATTAAATCTTTATTTTACTCAGTTTGAAATCTGTTTTTTATCCGAATAATTAAATTTAATTAAAATTTAAAGTTTTTCTCAAAAAGCTTTTGAAAAATTTGAAAGCTCAATGAAAGCTTTAAGTTCAAGATGTAATTTTATTTCAGATTCCAAAAATTTCGGAATTTTCCTTGTAATAAGATAATTTTGGGCAAAATTTCATCAAAATTTGAAGTCGAAGTAGACTAAAATTTAAGAAAATTCGAGAAAATCAACAATACTTGAGAAAATCTCAAAGTTTTGAAAAAATTCAATAAGTCTGTTTTTGGATGATTCTATGAAATTGTTTGTCATTCAACTTCAATCAAGATATGAGAAATTGGATCATATTTCAGGTGTGCTCTGCGCCTTCTGCGCATTAGTCTGCACGCCCCTGGGGGGAACGTCGCAATTTATTATAATATTATTGATTCTGATGATGGAGAAGCGGAAGGTGAATTAGTATAAGCTGCAAATCATGTTATGTTCTCGGAAGCTGTACAAAATTTTAATAAATGTTTGAAATGAGGCTGAATGGAACTACATATAGCCTCTTTCTATATTATTCTTTTGTAAAACCTTAATTCAATTAAAAAGTTCATCTTAAGCAGAGTAAAATTACAGATTTTTTTAGTAAATAAAATATCCTACATGTCCAAGAAGTTTCAGGAATTTATTTATAAAATGAAAAATACAAGTAAATGATACTAAATAAATTAATACAACTGCCACGGAACGAATTAATTAAATTTTGAGGAAAACACCTCCTTTAGGTTTTTACAATACTTAATTTTTAATTTATTAAATAATCTTTTTAAAATTCTAATATTAAAATTACAATGTAATTCTTAATAAATTTCATTGGCATTTTCAAAGTAATCCCCATTGGTTGCAATCAGGGCCGCCGCCAAAGTACTGAGCGCCCGTGTGCAAAGGTGTTGTCTTGCGCCCCCTCCCCCTCTTTTCACACCTTTTTCTAAAAAAAAATGTTTTCAATTTTAATTTTCAAGAGGTAAAGTTTTAGAGTGACAATGAGTGAAAGAATTTTTTTTGTGTTTTTTTAATCGAAATTGCATTTTTATGATAGATTGGTATATTCATATTCCTTAAAATTCATCTTCCTCTTCCACCAAGTCGATTTATCTTTCCGTATCCTTTTAGGTAAGATATAATTCAGAAATCTATTACTACTCAACCATGAGAGTTAGCAAATGGATGCTGTGATAGATTAATAGGATGATTAATAGCCGAGATTAAGTATTAAGGATAAAAGATGATAATTAATTTAAAGTTCAATTTTTGCAAAATATCTCAATAACATTTCAAATTTTCAAAATTAAAGAACCTAATAAAGAAGGCTTGGAAGCTCATCGAAAACTTCAAATTAAAAGTTAATTTGATTAATTTTGGAATATCATATTTATTCGATTCATTCAATTTAAATTTAAATAGATAGTTTTCGTAGAAGATTTTCCAACCATTTAAAAGCTCAGCTTAAAAGCTCATCTTTATAATCCCATATCACTTTTTTACGATTTCAAATCAATTTCTAACTAGATTATTAATCCCGCAACGTAATTGCAAATTTTTGCAAATTTTCTGCAATAAAAAGGAGCAAAGTCTCGAAAGTTCATCGAAAGCTTAAAATAAAAATTTTATTTTACACATTTTAGAATTTTATTTCCATCTCATTCATTTATTGTCTGTGTAATATGACATTTACGCGGAATAGCTTTGTAAATAATTAAAAGCTCAAGGAAGCTTTAAGTTTATAATTCAATTCTATATGTTTTAAACCTATTTTTCATCTAGATTGGATCCTGCAACAAAATTTCAAATTTTCCAAAATATAGTAATAACTACAGAAATCGTGAAGGCTCATCGAAAGCTTAAAATTAAAATCTCATTTTATGCATTTGAGAATTTTATTTTCACCACATTCATTTATTTGATCTGAATTATGACATTTTAACGAAAAGCTCTACAAATAATTCAAAGCTCAGCGAAAGCCTTAAGTTTCGAAGTTACAATTTTGGACTTTGCATTCCTAACGATTTCTAAAATAGTTACGTTGTCTTATTCCGTCCGAAATAATTTTTATCATTTCATTTTGTATTTGATCGACCAAATATTTAGCTGTAATTCTCGAGCTA
>JANTOP010007650.1:0-16225 GCA_027564815.1 Symmerus nobilis
GGACCTTATCTTCTAAGTAGATAAGGTCCCTTTTCCTATGGAACATCACATATGTTAAATGACTAAATTTTACAAGTGATTAAATCTAGTATTTTAAATTCGATCTTCAAATTCCTTGCGTCAAATTAATTCCTAAGAATCTAAGAATCAAATGATTTATTCTAAATAATTCTTCTTATTTGTTGAATAGACATTTAGCAAGTCAGCTGGATACTAATCAAATGAAATTATGTGATTTTATGGTACCCTACCATTTACTTCATCATAAAGGTAGTAGTTACTAGAATTAAATGGTTCATTTAATATGAATATAAATGAATATTAGATTTATTATAGTAAATATTTGATTCACTTCTATACGATTTGACAATCATATATACATAATGTATCCAATTTTAGATATCAAATATTGAATTAACCATTTACCGACATTAAAGAAATCATTTGTAAGTAAAGTATAGCTGCATGATTTTCCAAACCGAAAAGGTTCAATTTAACACGACAAAAAATAACATATTTAGATAAAGGACATAAAAATCAGGCAAAAAAATATTATGGTAAAAATATATTGATTCCATATATGGTAATCAGGAAAATCAAATCAAAGGTGAAAACCAATTTTTTAAATTCCTTTCACCTTAAAGTTTTCGAAAGAAAATGTAAAAATGTCCAATAAAGTTTTCTTTTGTTATATACTTATTGTACCATTTGCTACACCGTACCGTTAAAAGTTAGTCTGAATCTATTATTGATATTTAAATAAATGTATAATTTTTTAAGGATTTTTGCAGTAAACACGTTACATATTCATGATGCAACAAAATTGAGAATTGAATTTGTCCCTACCCTAGAGTTTGACGTTAACCAGTCTGTTTCAGAGTTCAGAGTTCAGAGTCGTTATATAATTCTTAAATTGTATTTATTAGTTAGGAGCTATAAGTAGCTATGAAGAAAATAGGTGAAAAGTAAAAAAAAAATATTTCAGACTCATCTGATTCTGAATTGAGATTCGATCTGACTCGGGAAGATTTCACAATATTTCAAGAAAATCTATTTAAAATTATATTAATTCTGCCACCTAATTTAAATTCTGTAAAAATGATTTTTCGCAGTTTCCCCACTACATATCCTATCCATATGAAATGTAATTTCTATTACTAATATCAATATTCTCCACTATACCTATTAAAATCGTATTAAGGCAGTAGGTTAAAATCTAACTATTGATTATAATTGGTATATACGACTATAAATCTGATGCCAATCGAGATTCATTAAAAAAACGAATGGATACCCTGGCGTCCATATATTAAATAGGTCGAAATTCTATTTCCTTTAAATATAAAAAAAAATCGCATGCGAAGTCTAATAAAAAATGGGTTCAATCCACTCCTACCTTACTTTAAAATATCCGAACATAGCATTTTATTTGTGGACGTGACATAGTAAAGAAAAGGTTTGTTTCCAATTTCTGTTATTGTAAAAGAAAAAAAAAAGAAAAAAAAATTAAATCTCCCTGGACATCTTGTTAGAATCGAGAAATGTACAACGTTATCCCATCATTACCACATATCACATATTGCGATATATACTTTCATATATAATTCTTCGCAATCCTTTTGGGGACTCCTGGTTACTATTTTTTACGCCATTCAAAGGAAAATTATAGTCAGCAGGAGCTATATCAAAGAAGAAAAAAAAGTCATATCATCCCATTGACACAGTAGAGAAATAAAATCGTTTCAATGTTTATCGTGATTTCTATGAAGTACTTATGGGTCATTTCATTACTATTTTTATTTCGTTCAGATGGGGATTGGTTTTTGCACGAAAGGACTAATTTGGGAATTCTCTACCATATCCAGTGGTTAAAAATCCATTATTTATCCAACCAGTTTACAGATTAGGGGTGTTAAAATGTAAAGGTAAATGATAAAATATAAAAATGATTCAAAGGGTTATTTGATTACCCATTAACCATTAAAATCGTTGCCGACGAAGTAAAAAATTTTACAACAATTCCTTTAATCATATATACCTCGTATATAATTGCTGAAAATTCAGCTTTTTGATTTTGCCAAGATATCATATTTATTTCTTTTTGACCAAAAAGGAGCTGTTGTAGATTTGTAAAACAAAGAAAAATATCCTAATAATCCTTCAATTTAATTTTTCTCTCTTTAATCAATTATTTTTATCTGCTGTAAAGAAAATTAACTTCTTTAGCATCGCCTATTTTAAATGGTAAATCCAAGATAATTTAAACACCAAGGCTTAGGCTTGAAGTTATTGTGCAAATTTGATGGCATCAAATCATCGGTATGGAAATGTACCTAAATACATAAAATCGATTTTTGCAATCATATATCTTCCCACTGACTAATTATATACCTAATCCCTTATTATTGTAAACTTAAAACTCCACCTCATTTTTAATTTGACATGTTAAGAGAATTTGTCAATTTAAGTTGTCCATGTCTAAACATACTTTTAAACACATAAGACTTGCATTGAAGGTATTATACTCAAGTATATTAAAGTAGATTTCAAGTAGTTTCCATTGTGAGCGCATTAATGATAACAAAACAACTGCAATCTGCAATCGTTGCACATAGAAAATAATATTTCGAAAAGAGATAGAAACACAAAATAAATCTGTGAGTTGACTACTTCTCCGTTCAAAAAAAGGGATGGTAGACCACTGTCTCTTATAATAATAAATTACATTCCAATTCATTTATATAACATTCATGAAACATGGATAATTCTAGGAGCTTTACAATTGTATATAAATATTAAATAAGACACAATTCACATCGTACCAGGATATTGTGCTATTTTCTATCATAATTAATAAAAAAAATTAAAGAAAACATAATTTGTCTAATTAATTAAAATGTTAAAGTTATTGGTTATTTATTCATCCGTAGAGGACATGTGGGAGTATTAAGAAGGCGTTTCGAGTCAGTGGTATTTTCATTCTTAAAACAGTCTTTTTTGGTGAATATGATGCCCACCAAATCCTTCCCTGCTTAAATGCGGGATAAAATTATTAAAGTCGAGCAGTATGGCGTGCCCTCAACGTCTCCATAAGATGTTCAGAATTTGTGTGCAAATTTCCTGAATATCGGACATCGCAACATTTGATCCGGATTTCCCAATTATTTTCTTCGGATCCAAAAAAATTTAATGATGCAGAAAGCTTCTAAATTAGTTGGGGAAAAATACAAAAATATCAAAACTAAACATTTCGTTCAAAAGCTCTGCACAAATTTAAAAGCTCCCAAAAAGCTTAATTTTACGAACCTTTTTTTTTTAATTTTAAAATCTATTTTTTATCCCAACAACAATCCTTAACGAAATTTCAATTTTTTCCAAAGAAAACCTCCAAAGCTCATTGAAAGCTTAAAATTAAAATGGTATTTTAAATATTTGGAATCCAATTTTTTAAAATTGGCATAATGGTTATTCAAGCTATTAAAAGCACAATGAAAGCTTTTAGTTTCGTATTTAATTTTTAACGTTTAAAAATCTATTTTCTATCCAGATACTATCCTTTAACAAAATTTCACATTTTTCCAAAAGATCAAAAATTTCGAAAGCTCATTCAATGTTATTAAATAAAATAATTTAAGTTAGAAATTTGTAGCGATTTTGGTTACGATTGGTTATTAATTGGTTACGATTTTGTTGATGTTTCAAGTGTCCTCTGCATCTTCTGCGCATTAGACTGCACGCCACTGAAGTGGAGACACATATACTGAAAAGACTCGGTTCTACAGAATTTTGCATAAATCAAATAAACAATAACAATAAAATTAAAAACATAAATGATTAGGTTGTTCTATAGAAGTATAGAGAATGATATAATTGATGTGAGGTCATATATCCCACTTTCTTTACAGAACTCAAGTCAGTCTCTTGAAATTAACAAATTGGTGACCCACGGGTCATAGGTTGCCGACCCTTGATCTATGATATTTAAGACATATGTGATTTGTGCAAGATTTACGAAGAGAATATTTATCAGGGATATTTACATAGAAAATATGATAAAAGAAGTCAATAATTCGTGAAATTTGGAATGTATTTATTAAGACCCGAAAATTCTGTCAATCGGACAAATTTATAAAATTCAAATTTTACAAATATGTTTTAGCAATCTGTAGGGAAGTCAGAAAATGTTGTACTAATTGGAACAATTTCTTAGAAATCATCAAATTTAAAGAAAAATCCGATATGCTATGAAAATCCGATATCCGATTAACTATGAATTTTAAATGAAATCTGGTAGAAAACAAAAATTTCCGGTTGATTTTCATTACATTGCAAGATTTTCATGAAATTTTCCAAATTGTGAATACATGATTTTAATTTTTAAATTATTTTCCGAATTTATATCAAATGTTCTAGTATTTTGTAAATTCACGGATCATAATTGTTTATTTTAATCGACTTTTATTAAATTTTAATTTCCATGAAATTTTCTAATTATATTATTTTGTATTCATAATAGTCTAGTCTAGTCAAATTGTGATTTTATGTAAGTAGAAAGTTCTGCTGTAATTGTTTTCAGTAGCAAACTTCATGTTTTTTGGGGTGCTAAACACGAATCTGAAGTTGTCCAGATTCCCTCAAATTCTGCGATTCCCAAGAAATTATCCGATAATCAGCAAATCTGTAAATTTTCTGGTTTCTATGCTTCAGATTTTGTTTTCACGAAAAGGATTTTTTCCAGAATTTGGATATCCTCCTTCGCTATATTAAAAATCTGACAAATCTAATTTGTTCGTAATAGGAGTAACGATCTGTTTAGAATAATATTACGATTTGACCAACAAATAAGAAAGCAAGGAATTACTTCTCGAAAAAATTGTCTTTTTTGCTATTTTAAAATCAATTTAAAATTTTAAGCTAGGTCCAGATCAATAAATTTATATGTTGAATGTTGTACTTTGAATTGGACGAAAATATTTGCGATGCAAATTTCTTTGCGGCGCACATTTACCGACAGGCAATGGATAGCGTGTGTTGTATCTGACGAAAATATTTGTGTGTTCCTTTCCGCGGCGTATAGTCCACATCAATAAAAATTTTGACGAACGCGAACAAATTTGCGTGAAATACAACGAACAACGTAAATATTTATTGGTTTCTATCGGTAAATGTGCGCCGCAAAAAAATGTGCACAGCAAATATTTTCGTCGAATTCAAAATACAACATTCAACACACAAATTTTTTGATCTGTACGCGGCTTTACATGAACAAAATTTTCTAAATATCTTAAACTATTTATTAAATTAACATCGATTTCCCACTTCTAACTAACTTCCCATAATCGATTTTATTGGGTTTAATTGATCCTTATATAATATAGGAGAAATAGGAGATATAGTCTTTTAGTCTCATATTTATAATTCCTGAGATTCTTAATAGGTCATTATAATAAATCACAAGCCTTTTCAATGAAAATTAATAGGAATTTAAAATAATATTCAATAAAATCAATTAAATTGAAATCCTATAAAATATAGTAGTAAATTATGGAAGTGAACCAAATGTATATGACTTGATGAAATTCATTAATTGTGATAAATTTTATTTTCTAAATTATCCTTGTTATACGGAAGAGTCACACGTCTCAGTAATATCCTTAGCAACATCGTGTATTTCACATGTGTGACTTTAATATTAATTTGAAAGGCATTATACCCAATAATATATTCTATACATCATCAAAAGCATAATTAATAACATAATTTTTCTTATATCTATAATAGGTATAACGAGTGTGATTAATCACAACCGTGATTCTCAAACAATGAAATCTTGCATAATATTCATTAGATTAGAATTGATTAGAGAAGCACATAGTTTCCACACTTTTAGCTAAATGTGCTTATTGATATGGTAGATGGGTAATAAACAACCCACGCATATAGAAAATGTATTCTCATTATAAAATTATTAGCTGCAAAATAACGAATTATCCAAGATATTCTCGTTATATTATGTATCTCATAAAAAATGGATTAAATCCGAACGATTAATGGATTGAAGATTTGCTAGTATAGAAACCATTGGTGGTGAACCTTAAGAGTGAATAACAAATTACCTATATGTACGAGTACTTAATAACGGTTGGAAAATAAACTCTTTCAATACGGAGATTTTCTTTTAGGAAAAAGATGAAAAATTTATTAGAGATTAATCAGGGCCCCTAAAGGATCGAAATGAGGCGTCCGATTAACCTAAGGAAATTCATATATAATTCGAATGCATTATAATAAAAATTAAGGCAAAAATGAATAAAAATGTGAAGTTAGGAATTAGGATAAGAATAATAAGAATAATACATCTTATCTAGTAGGAACCCAAAGTTAATCTAAAATACGAATATAATTAACTAATAATAAAACTACTAATTAATTATTGGTCTGAACATAATTTCATAATATAATCCTTTATTAGTGACTATAGATAGTACTCATACTTCGTTTTCCTAAATCCATCCTTAAAAAATGTACCACCTCGTTCTTACTAGACCATTCGAAAGAAATATATGCCTAAATGGAATATACATCAATGACGCATGAGATTTTCTTTTATGACTATCATTCCTAGTCATGATAATCGATGGGAATTTAAATATTACCGATCATCTATGTTGTGGACCAAAAAAATAAAACATCTAACCATTCGAATACTATATAGTAAATAATTTAAGTAAATCAAATATTCAGTATCAGATTATTCAAACAATCGGTCATCGGTCGGTCGGTTTACATAGGATATTTTAATATTAAGTTATATCTATTAGTAAAACTTCCAATCCAATCCAAAAGTTTAGGAAAATTAAAGCTAGACGACTGTCCTAATTTCATAAATATCCAGATAAAAATTCGACTACCAAAAATGTCTAAATGATTTGATGACCTTTACTAAGATGTTACTCCATTGACGTGCGATCAACATCTCCGTAAGCTGTGCAGAATTTTATTACCCGTTATCATAATGCGGTTGCTTTATTCAAGACAATGCTTTACTCACTGCTATTACTAGAGAACATTTTCTTCGGCCGGAAAAAATGTAAAAATGCAGAAAGTTGCTTTGAGAGTTAGGTAAAATCACAAAAATTAAATATTTCCGAAAAGTTGAAATTTATTGAAGAAAATTCAAAAATTTGGAAAAGCTCGCTCCGAGAAATTTGAATATCGCGACATCGCTACATTTGACCCGTGTTTCCGGATAATTTTCTTCGAATCGAAAAAAATGTAATGGTGCAGAAAGTTTATGAATTACTTGGGGAAAAATACAAAAATATCAAAACTAAATTTTTCGCACAAAAGCTTTGCAGAAACATAAAAGCTCCCAGAAAGCATTATTTTCCGAATCATACTTGTATATTTTACATTTTAAAATCTATTTTTTACCCAAAAAACGTTCTATTAATAAAATTTTAGATTTTTAATTAAAGAAGCTTAACAAATCTCGAAAGCTCATTGAAAGCTTAAAATTAAAATGCCGTTTTATATCATTTGGAATCGAATTTCTATACGAATCATTAAAATTAAATTAAATATGGAATTTTCCCAGAAATATTGTCCAAACTATTAAAAGCGCATCGAAAGCTCTAAGTTTCAAACTTAAGTTTTTACTTAATATATAAAAATTTGTTTTCTATTAAGATTACGGTCCTTTAACGAAATTTTAATTTAATCCAAAATAAATCCTAAAAAATTTCAAAAATCTCGAAAGCTTATTGAAAAGCTTAAAATTAGTATGTCTTTTTATATAATTTGGAATCAAATTTTTATTCGATTCATTAAATTTAGATAAAATATGAAATTTTCGCTAAAAACTTTCTCAATCCACTGTAAGCTCAAAGAAATCTTTAAGTTTCGAACTAAATTTTTTACGTTTTAAAATCTATTTTCTATCCAGATATTGGTCTTTTCACAAAATTTCGAATTTTCCAAGGAAAACATGGTTCAAAAATCATGAAAGTTCATGGAAAGCAAATAGGAAAGACAGTAAGAATTAATTTAACGATATTTAGAAAATTCGATTAAATGCCGAGATAAGTTAAAATTAAGTCAAGAAAACGCGAGTTAAAAATCGGAAAAAATAAGGAATAATTCGCTAAACTCGGGAAGAATCTAACAGCCCCAGGAAAATGTTAGAAAATCAGAAGAACTTTATGAAAATATCGACAAAGTTCGAAATGTCCGAAAAGCCAGAAACTATCTAGGAACAGGAACGATGAGAATACGTATTAAAAATAGGAAGAAGTCGATATTATGAAAAGAAGGGAAAAATTCGGCTAAATTTCGGCAAGATGCGGGAAATGTCAGGAGAAAATTGGAATTGGGAAAATTTCAGTAGAATTTTGGGTAAAAATAGGAGAAAAATAGAGCTAAGACAATATCTAAGAAAATTTCAATTAATTATTGAAAATCGGGAAAAGTAATAGGCACTAGTTATCCCTCTAAATTCCTACCCTTTTTACAGATTTTGTGATGCTTTTGACTGTTTTAACAAAAGACATAAATTCTGCGGTAGATCTGCATTCAGCAGCTAAAAACTAGTGGCAAAATTCTACAGAACCGAATAACTTATCAATTAGACACATAACTGTCTGTAATGAGGCCTAGCAGATTATGCTGCAATATCGATATAAAGTACGGGAAAGTAGGAAAAAAAGCCTGGAAGAAGACGGAAAATGTAAGAAAAAATTTGGAAGTGCTAAGGCAAATCATTGGATTATTTTATAAATTTCGAAAATAATCGGAATAATTGATCATCGGAATAATATAACTATATATACAAATTTTAAAGTGTTATCCCGAGGGATTCGGGAAGGTGTGCTGTACGCTTACTGCACGTTAGACTGCACGCCACTGTGTTACACTCACATCTATTTGATATGAATATATTAGGGTCGATTATTGATATAAATAAGGGTCGATTGATAAGAATGTGTAACGAATAATGAGAAATGTGTGTGATGAAAATTCAATATCAATATTCAAAAACTTAAAATTGGTATAAGAATTGGAATTTAACACGGTCAACATCTTCTTTTATTTTCTAGACCAAAATCAGAAGCGCAGGATGTCAGATTTCAACAGATACAAAAGGATGTTGAAACAACGGGTACCTATCATTTAACTGAAACCGAATTAATTTATGGTGCAAAATTAGCATGGAGAAATTCAGCCAGATGTATCGGACGAATACAATGGTCAAAATTGCAGGTAAATAAACGGATGTATTGATTATTTATTTGTGGTTTTAAAGAATCAAATATAATTAAGTCAATATGAATAATTCTAGGTATTCGATTGTCGATTGGTCACAACAACCAGTGGAATGTTTGAAGCAATTTGCAACCACATAAAATATGCAACAAATAAGGGAAATTTAAGGTATTTATGTGATAAATATTGTATTATAGGTACACTAGTTACTCCTATAATATATCCGCGTACCACCGTATGTCCGAAATTCGATATTGGCAACTATCTTCTAATTGATGAATTCAGAATGTAAATTAAAAATCTAAAACTAAAGTGATAGCTGAGAGTTCCATGGCTTAAAAAAATCATATTATAGGTATGTCTTATGAACATCTTCCATTCAAACTCACATACTCTTAACATTATAATTTGTGTCACCACTCTGGTTTTATGCACGACAGCTCCGTAGAGTGAGCCCTCTATACTATCCACTAATCAAATAAGGTGATCAAACAGAAATTGAATTGAAATAGTGTTTCATTGAACAACATTTCTCATATTATTATCAAAATATTACATACGATTATGATAGTCGAGTACCTATATTATGTTCGAGTACCTTTACATATAATATTAGCTTGTATAATGTCTGTAATTGGAATTCAAAATCGATACTCTCTTTGTGTAATCATATTTATTGTGAAAATTAATATTCAATTCGGTTAGAATTTTAATAACTAATTTCCACCACTTTAAGTGTAACACCGAATTCCGTTATGCAAAGATTGTGCTATAGATTGATTTAGCTACATATGATTTGGGTACATTGCTTGTCAGTGATTGAAAGTTTTCAAATGGATTGAATAGAAATTCGGTCGAATTTGAGCGTTGATAGGAATTCATGAAGTAAGCCTCATACTACGCCTGTCGGTAACGGAAATGGAAAGGACCGGGAAATACCTATATCGATCTATTTATCTTCGAACGTTATTGAATCCACCTCCAGATTAAATAAAACTACTTATTCTCATCTTCTCCTCAATACATATGATGAAAGTTAGAAAATTCTGTGAACAATTTTATAGAAATCCGAAAATTTCGTGAAAATCGTAAAATTTATAGATTTTGAAATTAGAAGAAAATCCTATTACAATCTTATTAACCTCTTTCTAGGATAAAATCCTCTTTTTCATCTATTTTATTTTATTTATCTATTATCATATTTCCGTAACCTTCGCGGTTCGTACAAAATCTCTTGATTTTTATTAACTTCACGAGTTTCGTACCTACAAAAAAATTTCCAAAATATTTTGGTTTATTATTTTTTCAAACTATCCGATTTTCCTAAGTTTTCCTGTTCTCAAGAATTTATGAAACTTGAATCAATGAAACGAGTACTAAAACTCTTGATTCAAAACTAATTTAAATTGATTCAAAATGACTGATATATAAGGCGATCACTCCCAAGAGCAATTTCAGTGGAGCAAGTTCACTTTTCTCAGGAACTACTGTCTTTTAAGAAGAAGCAAAATAACAAATAGAGTGCTGTGTGAATAGAGATGACTTCACAAGTTTACATCATTATTTGCAGGGCCGTCGAATGAAAAATGCCGGTTTCTAAAGGGGCCCGGAAATTTTCATATTCCTCTGCTTAAATATTAGAAGGATCAAGGAAATTTTTTCTGATAAAGAAAGATTATATTAAACTGTAAGTGCGTGTACGTACATTTTACAGCTTCGTATCACAGTCTACTTCTAATTTAATAATTTATTAAATTATTTAGAAAAGTCGAAAATTCTTAAATGCTCCCACTTAAGAAATCAGCATGTTATTTTTATCGCATCATATTCGACTGTCTTTAATTTTTTATGTCTTGTATATGGGTCTGAATTTTCTCTCGACGACCCTGATTATTTGAAATACTACTACTCTGCGAGGGGGTTTAGGCAGGCAGGCGATTTAGAATCGAGTCAATATTATTAAACAGAAAAAAATCGATATTTTTTCAATTTTTTTGGGAGTGCTTCCCTTAATTAAAGCCAGATAGAAATATACTCGAAATGGAATACTCTTCAATCGAGAAGTGGTTTATTTTGCAACAATTGGGAAAATATGATAAAAATTAGAAAATTCAACAAAATTGAAAAATTTCGAAAAAAAAGGCGGAAAATGTCTTCAAAGTCGGCAAATTTCAAAAATATCGGAACATTTCTTGAAAATCGGGCAATTTTACAAAAATCGTAAGATTTAATTTTACGAAATTGGAAATTTGGGAAACTGGAAATTTGGAAAATTGGAAATTTACGAAAAATTGGAAAAATTTTGAAAAATCCACAAATTTCATCAAAATTGAGAAATATTGTTAAATCCTGGATTCATGAAATTCTGCAATTCTGGGACACTATTTGTTTTTCTTGTTAAATGTTAAATTGTTAATTTTTAACCAATATTTTATAAAGTACGGTCGAAATCGGTTTGAAATAATTTCGTCGTTATATCCGGTAGGTCGTTATATCCGATTTATCCGATATCCGGGAAACAGAAAATTACTTAGCCAAATTTGTATTAGATCCACCAGACTCCAGCCTCAAAATTATGTTTGTCTTTTCCTCTATATTAAAAACTCGTCTAACCGATATCATTATAACCGATAAGAATTTGTTCTAGCAAGTATGAAAGCGAAACGGGACTTTCAGTTTACCGATATGTCGTTATAACCGATTTCGACTGTATTTCAATTGTCTAAAGTGTATCCCACTTCCATTAAATTTTCAAATTCTCAAATAAATTTTCAAATGAAACTTACAACTTTGTTAACTCAATATATTTATACCTTAAAATTCCCATTTGGATCTGCTTATTATATGTGATGGTGACAGGGAAAAGATTTTAGATTAACGTTGGTAACCCTACGATGTAATCTACGATCTATTACGATTGCAAGTGGTTTCAGATTGATTTAAAGCCTAGAAATTTAAAAAAATTTCATTTTTCTAGACCTCTAGACCTCTCATATATCTACTAAAAATTGTCAAACTTTAAACGGCTATAACTCAAAACTACATTTTTTTCTTCTAAATATTCAAATATTCATATAACTAACTAAGTCAATTTTTGACATTTTTGAGCGGGAGAAAGTGCATTTTGTTCATTTGTTTATCTAGAAACAGAAAGAAATATTAACTCGGGTTTAACCTCGGTGAAGATAAGGGCCCTTATATGCTATTCTTCAGCTCAGGGACACGATGCCCAACAATATTAGATTTGTTGTTATACAAAGTCCCCTCTGCCCCTTGAGGTATAGTACTTATCGGTACGTTCGTCTTAGACCGGTTATTAATGAAGCCGGTAAATTATTAATTTTTTCGTTGTAGTGATGAATCCTGGCGACTTCTTATTTCTGCCACTTATCTTTATTCTTCAACTTCTACATTTTTATTAAAAAAACCAAGAACTCTTTTCTTAATCTTTTTTATTTTCGCCTAACCAATCTTTTCTATCGCTCGAATTCCTTCTTTTTTTAATAATTAAAAATTAGAGCATTAAATATAATTAATAATTCTACATATTCTCTATATAAATTAATTTCTTATAATGTATGTTTTTTAATTTTTTTATTCTTTATTTATAACCTACACTAGCGGTTATAGAAACCGCATCACCTATAAAAATCCACATTTTCGATAATCATTGTTCAAATCATCAAATCATTGTTTTGTTGTTGAGTTAAAATGTTATATGTATGTATTTTCCATCATTTTATGAGGTTTGGAAATAAGGTTGAATCGATGTGGACCATTTTCGAATTCGCCCATTCATTAAGAATAAAATTCCCTATTATTATTTGGATAAGAAAAATAAGGTTTTATTTTCATGCATATATTTTCCATAGGCTGAACTCAAAATTTAAATTCGGGAAAATAAAAAGTGCAATTTTCCATTTTCCACAATTTTTTTCCAAGTTAACCTAAACTTTTTTTGAATACCAACTAAAATATGGTTCTTTATAAATACAATGCCTTTTACAGATTGAAAATAAAATAATGGGTGGGGTCACATGGAGTGATCAAAATTTGTACTACACGATTGGGGCGCCAAAACTCAAATCGTCGATGTGGAGGTAGATGGAGTTAAAACAAAAAAAAAATTAAATATCGAATCTTATCATCCTAGTTTTTCATGTAGATCGATGCAACCTATTGGACATTCAGTAAAAATGTGGGGTATTATTCATCATCAGTATCTCTATTTCGGGAAATTAAAAAATTTCTCTCCTTACTAGGAAAATAATTTTTTTACTTTATAGTTATTATTATTTGGTATAAATACTTTAAATAATTCATTTTAAACAAATTAAACAGAAATACATACAAAAAATATTTCGATATTTGGTAGAACTACCCTTGGTCATCATGACCGAATTTACCAGCGGTGGAATCGGGCCTACCAAATTTTGTAGACTTTCCAATGAAATTTCATTATACCAAATTTTCTCTACTGTTCTATTGAACTCCCTCGAATTTTACGGTTTATTTCTATTGATTTTAATTCAAATTTGGTGCCACAAATTCACAATTTTTTTTAGATCTGTTCGGTTGCCTGGATGGGACTGTTTGACTTCCATCATTTTGATTGAAATTCTGCACCTAAAATTAAAACAAAAGCAAAATTGTGCAGGAAATTGTTCTTTAATAAAAGATGCTAATGCATAAATATATTACCGATTTCTCGCGTTGGCAAGGTTAAGAATTATCATGAAAAGTTGCCAAATTCCATTGAGACAAATGTTCCTACATCGATGATATTCAAAAATCTTTTAAAATGTAATACGGTCAGCGTTGACCATTCCTTGTACAAAGTGTATCCGAAATATGAAATACAAAAAACAACCTCAGATTATTTAACCATGGGGATGTTCCAAAGTTTTCACCGTATAATTTTCTTTCAAACGTTCGTTGCGTTTTCGGAGAAAGTACCGCGACCCTTCGGACCCGGACAGATTAAATTTCCTTTCGTCCGACCAATCTCCAATCTTTCGTCCATTTCTGATGGAGTTTAGCTCACGCTAAGCAAACATTTTTCATATTATGAGTCCGGAACGGTTTCTTTGTAAGTCTTCTGCCAAATAATCCCTTGTTGTGGAGTCGCCATCGAAACGTTTCAACACTAATTTCATCTCTTGTTGCATTCCTAAGTTCCGTTTTTCCGTGCTCCGTAATTCGAAAGCAGCTTTGAATGGGTCCCGTGAAGATAGGCGTTTAGACACGGACCATCTCTTTCACAACCATTTCTTTCACCGTTTTATGTCTACGCAACCAGCATTTCTTCTTAAGGAGTCCCACAATTATACACATTACATCCAATTTTCTTAACAATCTCACGGCTTGACCATCCTGCCTCTGATAACGTAGTTCACTTATTGAACACTATTTAGTTGCGAATATGATGCCATCGCTAACACATATAATTAATATAATGTGCACAATTCATAATACTTTACGCAGTGATGAGAGATGATGCAATAAGCGATCAAATGCAAATGAATAGATGATAGCGGAAAATTTTATTCATGAAATACGTTGTTACAATTCTAAAAACGAAAATAACCTGAAATTTTTGGGGTGATACGATTTCTATGCCCGATGGTGTACTTCTAATTCACTACCGGTTTCAAACTTTGATCGATCATAGGGATAACCTATGCTAAGTGGACAATTTTTAAGTAGTTAAGGCCTCCCTGGGACCACTCTGGCGTTAAAAGGCTTTTATACCAGGTTCCAATTTCATAAATGTCACAAATCAGGGTTGATGACTTACTATATAGGTCGATATTTATACATATCACTTTATGTCTACCTCTCGTTATTAGAAAAATTTTTATTTGAAATTATTTTGAGATTCCATATGAATATTTGCATTCAATTAGTAATTTACTACCGAACTGTTACTAGATCAATAATACGTAGGGTGCGGAATCAATGATTGGCCACCATCAATGGTTGGCCACCAAAATTTAATATTCAAATTTTAGTAAAATTATACATTTTACCGGGTTTTTTTTTCTATTTATTAAACTAATTAAATTAGTTTTTAAATTAACTAATTAAATTAAATTTCAATATTAAATTTTGGTGGCCAACCACTTGTTCTATTTTTTAGTGGCAAATCATTGATTCCGCACCCTATATACTCGTATTAGCCAGGATTATTCCTAATATTCTATATTATATTTTATCTTGGAGATGAGAGGGGCTCTTTATATTATTTCTTTTTTTAGAGCATTCTTGAAAGTCCGATTAGTTACGCATTTTAATTTTGCTAAAGTACTTTAAAAATATAATACTTTAAATACATACATACGTCATATTTCGCATAAATTATATTGAGTTATAGAACTCATCGATTGAAAATTTGAATTAGAGATTAAAAATTTAATTAACAATTCATCTCACGATTTTTTTTAATGCTTTTCAACATTGATGACGTTTGACATACTAAAATTTGGAAAGAAATAGAAAATATTATTAGATTGAGAATATCCTTGTATATTAGAGTGGGCCGTTAAAACGAAATCGCGAATACGGTAACGTAACGCGGTACGAAAGTTGTAGTTTGATGTAACATGAAATTACATAAAAACATAATTTTTTTTTGTATCGGAACTACCGCCGCAAAGGCTTTAAAATTTTGGAAAATTTCTCATTATACTGGTTATTTCTATTTAGCTCAATAGTTGTAGGTATTGCTGGAAAATACTGTTCTACGAAGTTAAAGGTAATTGAGAACATACAATAAAAAACATAAATTTTTTATAAGAAATATTTTCGGTTTAGATTTTACAGGGTGGTTAGGTTAGGTTACAGCAGGCTGCGCGCAGTGTTACCACTACGCTTCCGCGTGAGGCCAAAAAGGTCCATTGCGATACCTGCGAACACGGTTATAACCGTAGGTTTAACCTCGGAACTTACTGATCAGCAAACCAAC
>JANTOP010007661.1:0-16212 GCA_027564815.1 Symmerus nobilis
TAAATTAATTCATTTGTATTCTAAAAGACATGGTGGGGGCCCGGAGATTCAAATCGGGCCTAGGGCCCGTAAAAAGCTTAACGCGGCCCTGCATCAACTAGATAAAAAATATATATTATTATTATATTATATATTATCCTGGGTTCAACTTACTATGTTGAAAGGCCTTTACCCTGCTTGCACACCGCTGCTCTGTATACTGACTGAACACTTCAAGTATTTTTTATTATAAAAATCGATTTAATTTTAGAAAATTTATGATTTTTTTAAGTTAAATGATCATCAATATTTTACCTTCTTAATTTTCGAGTTGAAACCATCCCTTGGTTATGAAGGTTAATTTTAACCCTATCATGCGACATACGGTTCGTTTTCTATTGGAAAGAGTTGAAATAAAATATTTCAAAAATTGACCCGAAAAGATCGATAAGATTATTGGAATTGTAGGATCTAAATTTTTGACGTTTTTTTTTAAATAGAATTTCCGCATAGGGTTTCATTTTATTTGATGGAAAAATTAATCTTTTAATCGAATCCAATTTAAAATATTGAATAATAATTTTTTTCGAATAATTTCCAATCGATTTTCTAGAACGTGGTAATTTCTTGATTTCCATCCATTAGGACCATTTGTAAATTGAGGGGTTTATTATTCCCAACAAATTTTTATACGATTTATTCCCTGATTCCGTACGGTTATTTCCTCATTTCCATTTTAACCATTCTCCTTCCGGGAGACGACCAAATAAATCTTGAAAAAATCCGATCCGAGAAATTCCAACTTCAGGAAAATGAAAATAATTTCCCAGAAATTATTTAACTACGAAATATCAATATTGATTCGAATAGAGGATGATTTGATTAATCTACCAATTCTTCTATCTAGTATCAATCTGTAACATGTATCTGATCTAAATTGTAAAAAATTAGTAATTAGTTAAAAGTTAAAGTTAAGACTTCTTTCTGGTTGCTGACTATATCCCGAATCTAAACATTTTTATGAAGTTTTCCACCTAATTTCTATGACATTCATCAATTTTTTTGAATTTTTCTACATTTCCTAGTAGTTCAAGACATTGTTTGCCGTTTTCGGTCATTCCAGGCTAACGCCTGGTCGTTCCAGCTATCTGAGAAAATCAGCAAATAGGTTGGTAATTTGTGGCTATAGAGTGAAATACAGTTTAAGTAAATCATCAGCTCTTAACGTGCCTTGTTAAAATGCTAGCAATTGTTCATCTAATTATAATTGATTTTGAGTGAAATTTAATATTTTCTGTAACAATATCTACGAAAATCTGGAAAGCTTACCGAAACCATTTAATTACAATTTTTTTATATTTATTTTTAGGGTCACTTTTTGTTAGATTAATTCAATTCTAATCAATGATATCAATTTTCCTACAAAAGCATTTTGATAATTTAGAAGCTCGAATGGAGCTTTTAGTTTGGAATATAATTTGATAAGGATGGAAGCTTATTTATTATCCAAATAATTTTACTGTTCCGAAATTTCATATTTCCTCAAAAAAAAAAAACTCTATTAAAGTCCCCAAACCTCATCGAAGGCATTTAATTAAAATTTAATTTAATTTATTTTGATCTCGGTTTTTTATCGTAATAATTAAATTGCAGATTTAAATTAAATTTAGAAACTTAAAATAGAGCTATAAGTTTGGAATATAATTTGATAGGAATTGAAAACTATTTGTTATCCAAATAATTTTACTGTCGCGAAATTTCATATTTTCTCACATAAAATCATAAAATTCTGCACACCTCATAGATATGGACTGCACGCTGCTGGAACCAAATGTTATAAAATGACTTGGGTAAAAACGTCGCTGGCTGTTAGATTTTGATGAAATTTGGTACGCTAATTGACAACTTTGGTCTTTTGGGTTTTCTAAAATAAAATTATCCAAGCGCTACAGCGCCAAGTGAAATCGGGATTTTTTTAAAAAAAGTTTTTGCATTTATAAAAAATCGTTCATTTAAAAATTATCAATTCCCACCAGACAGTTTGTTGCAAAAGGATGTACGAATAAAACAAAAAACAAAACCGATGTCTATTGTAGTTTCTGAGAAAAATGTACCGAAAGTAATTGGTGAAATGACTTGACACCCGACCCCCTTAATTAGAAAATATTTTTATATTTATAATAAAAGCAGCTGCTGCAATTATAATTTTGTAATAACCATCCCTTCAAACATTTGCGAAGAATTTGTACGTAATAAAGTGTCACTAACAACGTGGTAATTCTGAGTATTCTAATGGCTAAAATACGTGTAATATGTCAAATATATCGTAAATGTTTCGAAATTAATTTACAATGGGTTTTTAATCGACTCAACTCGACACGAATCGATCATGGTGTTGGGGGCCCCCATGAATTGCCAGAGAGGCGCTTAGGTTTTAAGTAAATAAAAATTTTCTCAAAAACAAATGCATCCCGAAAAATATGTCACATAAGGAGGAGTTATTATCAATCGAACGCTATAACTTATATCGAATCAGGAATACTAAATTGCCTATTTTTTTGGTAGAACTTAACTTCATACCACAAAGAAGTGCGGTGGCTAACGCTAACATTACGATCAACTTTGGTGTTTTCACATGAACAATAAATATTCATCGCAAACAAATTTTTCTAAGGAATTTATGCGGAACAATTGATATGTTAAAAGTTCAAAAGTGCATATATAAATTTGTTCTAGTATGAAGAATATTATTAAACATTTCTGTAAATATTTTATTATTTAGAAAATGTTATTAGGGTGTTTTATCGCGATACGAATCTTTATTTCGCGCGACTTGACAAAAGATTCAGAAATAAATTCGCGACGAATATTCGTTTATCATGTAAAGAGCGATTAATGCTAAATGGTGACCTGAAGTTGGGTTGACACATTTTGAAGGCCGCAACAAATTATCAGATGTTGACGGCACATCCAATATTGGCAACACATTTTTTTATGTTGACGGTACGTCCAATATTGGCAGTTCCTCTTGACTAAGTGATGGTAGACACGAACCTTCATCTGTTTGACATGGGTATATCTAAAATAAATTGTATTTATTTAAAATATCCAGTTATAATCGCACAATTTGTACCAAAACTGCTATGGCCTCCCTGAACTTCATCATACCCTTCAATCGAAGTTTTGCCAATTATCGCCTTTACTCTTTCGTCGGCAGGACTGATATTTATATTTTTTAATGGCCTTCCGGTTGAATTATTTTCGACCATTATCAAGCCGCACTTATTTTTTACTGCCTTCCGCATGTCTTGCCAATATGAATGAAAATATGTATCCCAAATTAGCGTACGTAAATAGTTGATTTAATAATAGTTTGTCTGAGTTATACACAATATTTATTTCAGAGATACGTACCTTACGCCAATGCTTCCAATCTTTATTGGCCCCTGGAATGGCATTAAATATGTAATTGAATTTTCCTGTGAAAAATGAGCTATCATTTATTTATTCAGTGTGTGTATTTTTCTGTGAGATAATTGAGATAATAGAGGAAGTTATCCAAATTAACAGAGAAGAAATATCTCGCCAGGGTCGATGTTTGTATTTTAGTTATTTTCAGAAATATCATGGTGCGACAAAATTTACGCAGTTAAGTTTTTTACGTATACGCTTTGTGCGTATTGCAAACGTATTTGAATATCAATTGGCTAGTTTGAACACAGATCGCCTCTATATTTAACTTGCCTTTCCTATGCATGCGTTTTAAGACCACCTCCGCGGATATCACTCTCGAGGAATATTAACCACTTCGGCGGCGAGTAATAAAACTCTACTCGCGATATGGGTCACCACAACCCCCACGTTTTACCCAATACAGGGTCCTCACTTATCAGGCCGCTAGATAACACTAGTAGTTGTAGGTGTGTCTATCGAGGGCTCTTGATCCCGTGGTACCATTTTTTCAGGTCTGGAGCACCTCATCTTGTAGTCTTAATCTTATAACCATCAGCTGATTGCCTCATCTTCTTTGGCGCGCAATTAGCTTTTGCTCTTCCAACCCTGCATTTTGCATATGGTTGATCACGAATGTGTGGATACCACAGACGTGGTCTTCCCGGTTGGGGACGTAGTTTGAATTCAGTTTGATTTTTGTATGGATACATATGCAAGTCTAAGTGCAAAACTCTTCTTAAAGTCCGCTCAGACAACACTAATTGCGGCGCACGCCAAGTTGTAGAAGTGTTTGGTTCACTTACAGCGCCACTTTGTAAAAACGCGTTTGCTAAACGCCGAATTCAATTTTCGATCGGGATATGCTTTACTAAAAGCGCGTTAAGTAGAAATTATCGAAAAAAAAATTGCAAAAACTATTTAATAATTTCTGCGCGTTCTTGAGGCAAATAACCAAATTTTGTTTCCTTCTACTTTGATATAAAACTGCACTTTCGACAGTTGTCAAGGAAATAACAAAATTATAACAATATTCCATAGTTGGGTAAATTTTGCCGCATATACTCAGCAAGATTTTTTATTATCACAGAGTGTTCGCAGGTTTAACTATTTGCGACAAGCCGCAACCTATTTCGATGATCGGAAGTGTAGTCGCGCACTGCACGTCCGAATACATATGTTTCGCCTTAAGTTTAACTTGTGATGATCTAAATTTCTAGTTATGCGATCGCACTGCGATAAACATAACTTGGCCTCATTTGAGATCGCCCAGCGATGACTTCTGTAAATTTTGAGACGTAGATCGTAATGCGGTAGATTTAAGATCTGTAAGAGTTAGATAGAATATAGGTATTCGAAAACGCGTCAACCGCGGAACACTCGCAGGCTTTCTCTTGCCGCATAGTACTCGCAAAAATCTTGCTCGGATAGTTCTTAGAATTTTAAGTAAAGAATCGGAGCTACCGATATTCCTAAATATGACTCTGTGCAATGTTATGTGTAAATATGTCACTTTTATATGAAGTCATAATTGTTATCGAGTTATAGTCGTTTAAACAAACGTTATTAAGTCTTCCTTGAAATTGTGTCGAAGTACAATTGGGAAAAAACTGTATGTTTTACAATGCCACGGGGAACGATATTGTCAGCGGCTGAAAGATCTAAAATAATGGCATGGAAAAAAAGTGGACAGAGTAATCGACAAATTGCCACTCAGTTAGATAGAAGTCCTAAGGTAATAAATAATTTCGTAAAAGATCCACAACATTACGGTACAAGAAATATTCACGGCCGTCCACGGGCTGTTTCCGACACCGACAAAAGTAAGATCTTACTAATGGCATCAAATTCCGCTTTATCAGCCCGCGCCATTATTGAAGAATGTAATCTTACTACAAATGTGATTAACGTTGTAAGAATTCTGAAACGGAATCCACAGAAGCCAGCCAAAATGCAAAAGAAACCTTTACTAACTCAAAAACATAAAAATGATCGATTAGAGTTTGCCAGGCAGCATCGGTCGTGGACCGAGGAGTGGAAGCGGGTTATTTTTTCTAATGAGAAAAAATTTAATTTGGATGGTCCCGATGGTTTTTGTCATTACTACCCGGATTTAGAAGAGGAGCCGAGATATTTTTCGAGAAGGCCAATGGATACCGAATCCGTTGTGGTATGGGCTGCAATAGGCTATAATAGCAATAGCAGAATATACTTTGTACCACAACCAGTGAATTCTGATGTTTATATACAAATGATAGAGGAATTAATATTCGAACCTGGTAAGGAAATGGGGGCTACAAATTATATTTTTCAGCACGATAATGCTACGGTTGACATAGCTAGTGCCGTTACTCAGTTCCTTCAGAAGAGAAGCGTTGAAGTCTTGGAATGGCCAGCGCGTTCACCTGATCTGAATATAATCGAGAATGTCTGGGGAATGGTCGTAAGAGAAGTTTATAAGAATTTTAAGAAATACGATAACATAGAGGAGCTTAAATGTGCGATAAATTCTTCCTGGTGTAAACTACGTCAACGTGATATTCAATCACTGTATGCTATTGATAAAAGAATAAAAGCTATCATAAATTGTAACGGTGGAGACACGAAGTACTTGAAACCAAAATGCGTTAAAAAATAAAACTATTTTTAAAAAAATGAATAGTTCATTTCATTTCCATAGTAAAATGTGTGTAGAACCGGATTTTAAGTGAGGCTATAGCATTGTCGTAGAGTGTATGAAAAGCAAATAAATGACAATTCTTCAGAACATATATTAGAAATGCTATCTATGCCTTACTTAATGTCTACGTCTAGGCCTACCTAAGATCTGCCGTTAAAAGCCTGAAACGGTTGTAAGTTATTTTCTAAATCTATAAATCTGGGGCTATTGTTAGAGCCGTGCTTACAGCTTCAGATATTCTAACACATAATGTAGTCTTATAAAATTTCTCTCTGAGCTACTGTTAAATTGCCGTCTTCTGTAAGGCTTTTTATAGAAAGTTATCGGTCGATAATTAAGTAAAGTAAGTATCTTATCAAGGAAAAGGCACTACTAAAGTAATATGGCCCATTTGGCTGGCTGGCTAGTTGGCTGGATTATTCCCAGTTGTATTACGTTGTAAATTATAGGTAATATAATAACTTTGACCCGTATAATTCTTTTCTGAAACAAACAGACAATTATGAATGGCCGGGAAGGCCGGATAAAGTACAAGTCAGAAAATAACCAGAAAATTTTGTTTTACTTCGGTCTTTAAATGGGACTAAATTCTATTTAGATTAAGACCAAAAATTGGGGAGAGGCTGGAACGGTTCCCAAGGCCTCAACAACCCCAGAACCAAACACAAAAAGGACAGTATCTGATTGGTTGATTACACCTATAAGTGCGGGCTTGTCTGTGGAATCTTAAATATTGATACTGTTCACCGGTTTAGAGTTTTAAATCTACCAGAATAGCAGATCTAGGTTTGGTTAGGTTAGGTTACCCGAAGCGTGCGCTCAGTGTCACCAATACGCTTCCGCGTGAGGCCAAAATGTTCCATTGCGATAACTGTGTACGCGGTTATAACCGTAGGTTTAACCTCGGAACTTACTGATCAGCAAACCAACCAGAACTTTTTACAAAGCTCAGAAAGCGTGGAGGGTCCACGTCTCCGATCAGTTCTACAAAGAACCTACGCCCCATGGTTAAGATCCGACGCCACTGGAGTGCCGGACATTCGCAAAGGAGATGCTTCACGCTTTCTGGTTCCTTCTCATCTCTACAGCTACGGCAGAAATCATTTGCTAGTACACCGTATCTGAAACGATACCGTGTCTGATCGTTTTTCTATTTAGGTTCAGAATGAAGGAGGTGTTTCTTTTATTAAGTTCAAGCCACAGCTGCCTAGAAGTCACACAACTGTCCATGGTTTTCAATGCTATGTTGGTGAGGTTAACGGCTATGTCCATCAGGTTCTTAACAATTAGTCGCAGTGGAGTTTTGACAGATAGGTCAGCTAGCTATATGCTCATTATTGAACCCGATCTAACGAGTTCATCTGCCTTTTCGTTACCCTCGTGCCCACTGTGTCCGGGGTTCCAGGAGATTTGTACGTTCGAGGACTGAATGTCTTTAAGGGCTAACCTGCAATCATTAACGAGCCTGGAACCCACTATATTTGAGGACATGGCCTTAATCGCAGCCTGACTATCGACATAAATTGTAACTCTGTTGTTAGGCAGTACTCTACTTTTCAGCAGCTCTGCTGTTTTCTTCATGCAAGGATTTCCGCGTGGAAGACACTGCAACAATCCGGCAGTCTATAGGACTTATTGATCTGCAATGTTTCAGGATAAACCCCTGCGTCATTCGTCTTTGAACTGTCAGTTAAAATGGGAATTCCGTTATCTAGTAAAAAAGAGTGCGAACTCCACGAATTCCTATCTGGTATCTGAATGACATATTGAGCCTCGAAATCATAACTTTTCAAGATACTGTGGGTTTGCATCGGATCAACAAATCCATTGAATTGACAAAATATTCTGCTATGGGCTAAATTTTTCTTTCAAACTTTTTCGCTCCCTCTTCTGTGTTCCTGTTCCAAAGAAGTTTAGAATCTGAAATTATCCCGAGATATTTAGTTTCAGAGGAGAGTATGAGTGGTATCCCGCTCATTTTCGGAAGAGCAAAAGTTTCAATCTTCCTTTTCATCGTGAATAGCATTAGTTTGGTTTTTACAGGGTTAACTGTTAAGCCATTCTTGACTGCCCAGCCCAGTCGGTTAAGTCTTTTATCGCCGATTCCAATAGTTCACTGATAGTTGGGAGTGATTTACCCGACACCATAATGACTAATGACATCGTCGGCGTATGCTACTATATTAAATCCTTTAAGACTTAGTTCTACAAGAATTTTGTCCAAGGTTAGGACCCATAAAAGGGGTGATAGAATTCCCCCCTGTGGTGTTCCTCTTGAGACTGTTATACTTGCGGATGCTTCGCCCCATGTGGAATCAATTTGTCTGCTGAGAAGCATATAATCAATCCACTGCATGAGGAAATCAGCGACTTGGAAACTCCTGAGTGCGTTCCGAACAGAGTGAGCTTCCAAGTTATTGAAAGCTCCCTCTATATCAAGGAAGGCTGCCAGGGTGTATTCCTTATGAACTCGATGGTTTTTACGGACTTGCCTTTACAATAACCGTGTTATGCGCTACATAACATCTTGAAGCTGGGCGTCTCTCTAATATAAAGGTCTACCTGTTTTTCCAACGCCTTGAATAGAAAAGAGGATAGACTAATTGGACGGAGGTCTTTCGGAAGGTTGTGACTCGTACTACCTGCCTTGGGTATGAAAGTCACCCTTACCTTCTTCCAGCTATTAGGTACCTAACCCGTAAGTATGGAACTTTTATAAATTTTCACTAACCAGGTTTCTATGAAATCATATGACTTTTGAAGCATAATGGGTATGCTTTCATCTGATCCACTAGTTTTGAAGGGATTGAAGGAATAGAGAGCCCATTTGATCTTTCTCGTGTCTGTTATATGATTTATTTGCTCTAAGTCTGCCAAGGACTCCCCAGGATTACCAATCCTACTATCTGGAACGATTGTTGGACTGATACAACCAGGAAAATGAGTTCTTAGGAGTAAATCTAGAGTTTCTTCATTAGTTTCTATCCAGAAACCATTTGGCTTTTTTAGGCATCCCGGGGTCATTTGATCCTTGGAGAGAACCTTTCTAAGCCTGTTCGCTGCCTGGGTAACCAGATTCACAGAAGATTTTCGATGAGTCGGGTAGGGCTCTCCTAATTTCTTTTTGTATGAATTGAATGAAGTTCTGTATGATCTATAGATAGCAGATCTAACTTCTCTAACAAATATCAGCTTATTCGCCGGTATGTATTTTTAAATTTAGCTGTTTTTCGGGCAATATGAATACATTTCCAATTTGATTGGTTTTATCGTCAAATTGTTCATAATACATAGTTATCGCTCTCTACTTGTTTGATTATAATTTTGCGAATATAATAATTATCGCTAAGTCTTTAAAATCACTAGTATTATTAGCAACCTAATACGGACTTTAACCACGATGGATCCGTATCGTAGTAAGATCATATTATGCCTTTTAAATCGATCCATAGGCAAGGTATCTTCGAGCTGAAAATGCTAGACATGAAATAATTAGCAAAGGGATATAAATTGGTAATTTCTAGGGATATTCCGTGTACAAAAAATTCTTAAATTACTTCGAAAAGAATATTCCTATTTCTTCACTTTAATAAATTGTGATTTAAGCTCATAAATGCCAACGGACGTCTTATTTTTCTGATCATATTCAACCCATTCATTTTCCGACAAATCAACATTCTCAAATCGTTGTCCATCATTTGCGGATTGTACAATCCAACCGGATCTAGGTGAAAATTCAATCGGTTCAACACCCCGACAATCAAACGAGACAATTGTCTTAAATGAACCGGAATCATTACCGGTGTAGGTGCCTAAAAATTAAATTGGTTAATTGATTCGAATCGATTTCAATAATTTAATTACCATTCGATCCTTCGACAATATCAATCGAATTTTCCCTGGAACATAATTTACATTTCATGTAGAAATTAAAACCATCCGGATTCCGTGAATCGGCCCCTCCCGTTCCGGTACGTTCATCCTCGGTTATGTCATGCCATTTATCGGATATTTCACCACAATTTGTACATTTGATTTTCAGGAAAAACGGATACGATGGATGATTCGTTTTTAATTCATCAACTTCTTCAAATTTAGCGTTAATTTGGAGGCCAATTTTTACCATTTTACTTACTTCCTTCCTTGATAAGAATTTTATATGCCGCGTGATGTCGATGTCGAGTCGATATCTACGCGGTTTGTTTATCATCACAACTGTCAATTATTGCCAATCAGAATAGCCAATCTTATAAAAACAAAAATTACGTCGCCCTTCGAATATTGCCAAATTTTGAAGAAGCCATTTTCTTGTTACTTTTCGAAGTGAAGATCTGAAATTGTTACTAGGACAAATTAATTAAATTTGAAGTGGAAATTAAAAGTGTAATTGCATGTAGTTAGTGAATAGTATTAATTAAAGTGTTTTTAGCTATCGGGAGTGGGACTTTTACAACATCAACTGGCTCACACCTCACAAAATCCCCAGATAATTTTTGTAAGTAACATAACCTAATATTTTCTATTTAATAAAGCGCAATTTAATGATATCCTAATTGCTCTATTTATTTAAATTCATCTAATTTAATCATTTGGTATAACTGTGTGAATTCGTATACCATGCATATCCTTAATTTCCGATTTTAACGTATCGGTTATCATCCGATGCTGTTTAACCGTTGACATTCCTTTAAATTGTTTCGATTCGACTATTATTTCGTACATTGCCCCACAACCACCCGACACATCGTTCACAACGATATTTTTTGCCTGAAAATGATTATTCAAATTATTTCGCTTCAGAGATTAAATTAATTTCCTTTTACATCTGGGAATTGTTGTTTTAAAGTATTCGCTAATTGTTCCTCGCTATATTTTGCTTGAGATCCCTGTTGGCCCGACCATACTCTTGATAGAAGCTAAAATAACAATAAAAATGAATTCAATTAATGCAATCAAACAGATTGATTTCAATCAGAACTTACAGATATTTTACGATTATTTATTGTCGATAAAAGTCTTGTTAACATTTTCTTTTTAAATTAATTTTGAATTCCAAGTCAGTCAGGTTAAGTGTGACATGTTTTTGTAATGAGAGCTTTCTTTTTAGGTTAAGGTCATTTCGGCTGTCATAATATTATTTCAGATAGTTTATTGGTAGATTGGTAGATGGAACCATAATCTGCTTAAAGGTATAATGGTGTTGCCTACCCTCCCATATCTTTCGAACGTTTCCTGCGTTTGTCAAAATCCGTTTTATTTAGTGAACAATTTGTTCATCTTGTATTAAGCGGCATATAGACGGTACAACGGTCGTGCAGCCGCACAGTGATCTGAAATCCCAAAAAGCTGGCCATTAGTCAGAAGTAAAGTCCCGTATACACTCTGACACTTAACAAAGCAAACCTTTCAGAAATCCTAGGAATACAGACTGGACTTTGTTTGCAAGTCTGGCGGCAGAAAGAATTAAATCTCGTAACATAGAACTTATTCTTGAACTCTTCAAAATTGATAAAGTCGTAGACAAGCTAACTAATAGCTTAAACGTGGCTTTTAAGACTTCATGCCCGGTTAGTTGCTCCCGAGACGGTTCAATTCGAGAACTGGTTCAATGGAGAACTTAGGATGCTACGTTTCCTAGAGACTAGGAAATTCTGGAAGAAAGCTAGAGAGGAGAAGGGGAGTTCTGCATGGCAATTATACAAAACCTCATTCAAATCATACAAAAAAGAAATTAGGAGAGCCCAACGGGACTCATGGAAAACTTCTGTGAATCCATCGAAGCTACCCAGGATGCGAACAGGCTTAAAAAGGTTCTCTCCAAAGATCAGATGATCCCAGGATGCCTAAAAAAGCCAGACGATTCCTAGACAGAAACTAATGAAGAAACTAGACCTTCTCCTGAGAACTCACTTTCCAGAATGTGTCAGTCTCATAATCGTAGCAGATAGATAGTGGGACTGGCGAACTTGGGGAGTCCTTTTTGGCAGTCTTAGACCAAATAAATCATGTAATAGACAGAAGGAAGATCAAATGGGCTATCATTTCCTTCAATCCCTACAAATCTAGTGGATCAGATGGAATTATACTCGCCATGCTTCAAAAGTCATACGATTTCATAGAAGCCTGGTTAGCGAAAATTTATAAAAGTTGCCTACTTATGGGTCATATACCTAAGAGTTGAACGAAGGTAAAGGTAACTTTCATACCTAAGGGCGTGAATATGTTGGGGATTCGAGTAACGATAATAGCGTCGATAAGAGCAACGATATACACGCGCATATTTCTTTGCTTATTTCTTTGTTTTTATCATTTGTTTTTCTCTTTGTATTAAAGACCTGGACGCAAAGCATCCATCCTATCCGTCAAAAATTCTTTCATTTCATTTAATTGAATTTCGTACATTTGATTTATGTACATCTTTTTGTGTTGTATATTTATGCAAAAATCTCATTTTTTATTTGGAGGTCATCTAAATCACCATTCATATAAATCACCATATTTTCAAGTATCTCCTAAATTTCACGTCGTACTTCCATAGTAGTAGATCTCCATAATAGTCTATTTTAAATATTTTTATGAATAGAATTATTCTATGAAATATTTTACATTTTATTGCATATAAAGGAAAATCAATAATATAATACTTACAATATTTTTATAAGTATCCATATTCTTCAGCGCCCTATACTCATAACTTGGGGTATGCCTGCACAGTGCACGTACTAGTCATTCGGTAAGGTGTTATTCGGCTGAATCCTAAAAAAATTCCTTGAAAATACCTACAAAACCTGTTGGAGAGATTATACAAATAAGTGATAAACCAACAAAAAACAATCAATTTAAAATACAGAACATTCCGATATTTTTTTCGCTTTTATTCTATAAAAAAAAACATGAATAGAATCCAAATTCTTGCACATTGCACTATCAAAAGAAAGGGATCTTTGTTCGATTTTTCTTTCACAGGATTTTTTGCTTGAGCTAGTTATGTCTTGGTTTCATATATTCCACATACTAAATGGTAATACATTTTTTCATCTCTTGTGTATTTTATTTGATTTTTGCAAAGAAAAAATATTGGTATGCTTTATAGAAATTTTGCTTAATGTTAGAAAAACCTTCGATCAAAGCAAAGCAGGTGTGCAATATTCGAGTATATTTTTTATGGATATTTTTTTTATATTTAATATAAATAAATAAAAAAAGAATTTAATAAAATAGATAAATAGTTCGTTTATTCTATTTTCTACCATTATTCTTATTCTTGGTATAACGATATGACCTATGTAATAGATCATATACATATTCGTATAGAGAAGACCTCTTTATGTCTATTCTATATGGATACGGATTAACTTTACCAGCGAGCAAATTCACAAAAACCAATCAATCCATTCCTCCTCTTATTCTCCCCGTGACAAAAAAAAAAGTCTATAAGAAGTATCTTTTTTCATAGCTTCGATGATCCGTCCACTTTATAAACGCCGTCGTGCCTTATGAATAACGGTAAAAATGGTTTTTTAAAGCGTGAGAAGAATATATAGTTTGATTATTTTTAAAACAATTATTATTTATATGCGATATACACCATATATTTAAGAAAAAATTAAGACTATAAAAAAACTAGAATTTCTCTTGATTTATTTTTCTTTTTCTTCGTCAAAATTTATCCATGGGTTATTATAATACTTAATATGTATATCGTTAAACCAATTTACATATAATTTGCCGTAGTACTTATAGTCCCGTGAACGGTATAACATACTTAGATTAAAGGTAAAGAGTAAAGTCGCCATACGTGTATGAATGGTATATTTCATTATCGAATTGAGCAAAAAAATAAGCAAAATTAATTCAAACTAATGAGAAACAAAAGGTAATGTTTTAGAGATTAATTACTGCGTGATTATGGTCATGAACTTTATGCAATGTTATACGATGTCAATATAATTGAATTTTAATAAACGGAACATCTTGAACCATTGTCCATAATTGGTTGTATACTATTTCATCTACGATTAATATTAAATCGGATATTAACTGAATTAGCCTCTCAGGATCCTTGTGATAGAATTCGTTATTTGAATTTTAATGAATTTGAATAATTGAATTTGAATGAAATTTCATTAAACCTATTCAATATACGATATTAAAATTTTCGTCGATAATCTGTCTTTAAGATTAACAATATAGATACTATTAAGATGTTATGTTCGTTACAAAACCTTCGTAGCGGAGTCTGAATCAAATGTAAGAGCCACTGTAGATAAAATGATGTAAATGAAAAAATTGAATTTCTAATTCCTTATTGCAATAAGTAATATAGTAGATAGTGCAGATATAGTTTAGCCTACTTATTCCGGAAATAAACATCTTAATTTTATATCAATATTTCCTTATTTCATAATTGTAAGATATTCAAATTTATATCAACATATCAAAGTAATATTCATTTAATTCAGGTATGCTTCTAATTATACAGTGTAATCCGCTTATAATGGACTCTCAGGACCCATAAGTTTTGTCCATTATAACCGGAGGTTCATTATACCCGAATATTAGTTTTTTGTTATTAAAGGTAGGAAATTATGCTTTATTTACTGTTTACATCCTTAAAAAAATCTGTAATTTTTGTTCGAACATTCAAATTTTTCAAATAAATACCCAATCGTCGCGGATGACGAACCATTTTCAATTTCAGTAATTATACTGAATTTATCATTTGAAGAAAATCCTGTACGTTGCTTATTTAATATTATTAAAATATTCCTTGCACTTGCACTTAAGGGGGTCGGTGCGGTCTACCGACTCCCACGAAATTTTTTTCTTTTGTTTTCATATTATTATTCTACACTCATTTCTGCACAGAACGACATATTCCCCATAATTTTACGATAAGTGGAAGTGCTTAAAAATTCAGTGCAAAGTAGGGTATGCCGGGCAATAAATCAATGAAAACACACGAACAAGAAAAAATTAACTTCTTAGTTTTTTGGTCGTACTGAAAACCTATGTTTTTCCAACTTTCGGTACCCTTTTCTCAGGAACCCCTTAACATACGTTATTCAAATTTTGCATGCCTATTCACTAGTACATTTAAAAGTTTAGGACATAATATGAAATAAAAAATTACGCAGGAGTCGTATGGAGCGCACCGACCACCTTAATAAAACACAGACACAGACAATGATGTGATGAAATGCAAACATTCCACGTGAATGAACCACTAACATATAAGAACCAAAAGAACCAATAAATAAAAACCAATCAGAAAATAAAAGCAAATTAAACCATACATGTTTACGAAAACGGCCACTACCATGTGCGGTCGCAACGCGACGGTTGTGGGTTGAAGAAAATTCATTACAACGGTCGTTCAAATTGTTTAATAATTGAAAAAATTTGTGTTTCAATTTCAAAATAGAGATGAAGAGCGAGCTTTTAAACTTCGCTTATAGTTGACAAACTTACAAATATTAGTCTATTATACCCGAAATTCCATTATAAGCGTGTCCATTATATCCATTTTAGAAAGTATTGTATTAAATGAATGTTCAGTCGGCACCTAGAAAATTGTTCATTATAAGCGAGTTTCCATTATAACCGGGTCCATTATAGGTGGTTTACACTGTATATTGAATAAATGATACTTAATTTGTGAAGCATTAGAATTGAGCGACTAAAAGCAGGTTCAAAGCCAGCTTTGGTGACAAAATTATTATAGTTAAATAAATACAGAGTTATGCTGTCAAGACGGAATAATACTACTTTTACTTATCGAAGTGTGAATATATCACATGATCTTCTAAGCCTCGCTTTATCCCGTAGATATCCACTAAATATTCTAGTAGGTATATATAAATCCATGAAATGAATACAGGTCATCTTAAGCGACCTGAGACTATTTAAGGGGATCGCACCAGTTGTAGCGCGAAAAACTCGGTCTTTTTCCGATTTTTTATTATGAAAACTACTAAACTTTTTTATAATATCAATATGTCATCTTAAAGTATAGATAATAAAGAACTTTTAGGAATTTTTTTATTGAAAAATATTAAAAGGTTTAATTATAAATGGCCATCAAATATAAGAAGTTTTTAAAA